>JABUQX010011696.1:15000-22500 GCA_015478945.1 Trachelipus rathkii | reverse complement strand
GAATGGAGCTTCATAATCTCTCCGTATTATATTTAGTGTCTTATGGCTTTTACGCACCGCATGCAACGATATACTATATATATATATATATATATATATAATATATATTATATATATATATATATATATATATATTATATATATATATATTATAGTATATAGACTACTGTTTTTGTTTTTTGTTTTGTTATTGAGAGCAGACCTCACCAACGAAGGGCATATACCGTCCCTCCAGGCAGACAAAATACTGCCCTTCAGGCTATCACGAGCTCAAAGCAAGTGAACCCACCTGCAGAGAGCCCGTGATGCTCTCCACCGACTACTGAGCAGCACCTCCTATAATACTATACGATTGTAAGTGAACGTTTTGAATGGAACCACCCCAGATATACGATAGATACTCGTATTCCGTATAAATGATGAAGATGACACTTATACAGTTGAAGCAACTAGGGTCCTAGTATACAAGCAGTTTTCTTTTAAAATCCCCTAGTTAATATAGGAGAACGATCAATAGGGAAATACGACGAGAATGTATGATAGATATGTGCAGAGCTCCCCCCCCCCCCTCATTAGGTCTCTTTACCATCATTAATATACCAATTTAGTACATATAATTTTTTATTTATAATCTGGCTCGTACGTCTGGCACGATATATTTAATATACATTCATTAAACACATAACTTTAGTTTTAATTCATAATTAAGGTGTTCTGATGTATTATGTTGCGTTCTTAATTAAAAAAAATAATTTTGTTTCTTGCAAACATTTTTGAACAGCTAAATTTATTTATAACAAGTTTTAGATATTTTTTTTTAAATAAATTTTTTCAACGGTTTGTATCCTAGTAAAGTAACAAGAGTTGGAATAGGACAAAACCAAGAAGAAGACCTTTTTGAAATATTTATAGGATGAGTTGAGGCAGGCCGTTTACAAAGGTTGCTGCTATGGAGCAAACAGAATGGAAATCTGGATAGGGAGAAGTTTAGAAATCACAGTTTTGTTGTGACAGTTATTTAAAAACCATCGATCGTGCGTCGAAGCAAAAGAATTAAAAAAAACGCCGAAAAGCAGAAAACGGAGAAAAGATTATTAAGAGTTGATTACGCTTTGCGGAAACCATAAGGTCTATCAAAAATAATATTAAAATATTTAAGATGCTTCCAAATCTCCTTGTTCAGTTTAGGTTCAAAGCTTTGGTAAGAACAAAGGTTAAAATGATAGTTACTAGAGAGTTGAGTGAGAGCGGTTCGTCATTTGATGTAGATGCTGAATGAAAACATGCTACCAGCAGGAATAAGAAGAGGTCGAAGATGCTGGCAGATACCAAACAGTTTACAAAGCAAAGTACAAACTCAGATGCACAAGTTTTGAGAACCACAAGACAGGAGTGACATCGTCAGGACCGTTCGCCTTCTTGGCGGATTTGATTTGACGCCAATTGTTACCTTCATATTTTTAATCTGTGGCGAATTTTCATTTTTGAAGAGTTGTGAGAAAATTAGCCCCATTAGTAATTTCTTTTATAACTATTTAAAATAATTGTCACGTTCATTTCTATATGAAAAGCTTGGTTATCAGAGAGAGAGAGAGAGGAGAGAGAGAGAGAGAGAGAGAGAGAAGAGAGAGAGAGAGGAGAGAGAGAGAGAGAGAGAGATGAGAAGGAGAAGAGAAGGGGAGGGGGGGGGAGAGATGAGAGAGAGGAGGAGAGAGAGACGAGACGAGAGAGAGAGAGAGAGAGAGCAGAGAGAGAGAGAGAGAGAAGAGAGAGACGAGAGAAGAGAGAGAAGAGAGAGAGAGAGAGAGAGGAGGAGGGAAGGAGAGAGGGAGAGAGAGGAGAGGGAGGGGGAGAGAGAGAGAGAGAGAGAGAGAGAGGGAGAGAGAGAGAGAGAGAGAGAGAGCGAAGAGAGAGAGAGGAGAGAGGAGAGGGAGAGAGAGAGTGAAGAGAGAGAGAGAGAGGAGAGAGAGAGGGAGGAGAGAGAGAGAAGAGAGAGAGAAGAAGAGAGAGAGAGAGGAGAAGAGAGAGAGAGAGAGAGAGTAGAGAGCATTGAATTTTGAGTTTTATTGATGCTGGTTGTAGTAATATTATATTATATAATTATGGCGTATATGTCAAAATTATAAAATATATGTGATAGTATATATAGTATATAATGTATTTCATATTATTACTCTTTTTATTATTTTATCTATCGAATATTTATGATTTAAGGGTATCTAATTTGTATATTATATAATCATATATATATATATATTGGTGCATGAGTGCAAACTTGTAGAAATGCATGAGATTATGTGTGCCCTGGTTCTTGAAAAGACAAAATGACTCGATACAAGTGTTCGTCCGTAATCGATAAGCTCTTCCACTGAAATCTCTGACTATTTCAAACTCGGCGCTTCCATGATGATATCAAGAATGAAGGAGCCTCATCTAGTCAGCAATAGAGATGAAGCCCTTATTTATTTTTCGCTTCTTTTTTTATGTTTTTCCCCTTTTTTGAGAGCCACAAGCGAGCGAATGGCGGTGTCGTAATCATCTGACATCGTTCCGCTTCGAGCGCTGAATTAACGAAAGACTCATGCGAGGAAACCAATAAGAGAAATGAGAGAGAGAGAGAGAGAGAAGGAGAGAGAGAGAGAGAGAGAGAGAGAGAGAGAGAGAGAGAGAGAGAGAGAGATATTTTACCTCAAATGTCATCAGTGGCCATTGGGGCACGCACGATTATCGCATGAACTACCATGGAGAAAACGAACGAAAACGGAGAAAATCGAAACAAATTGCAACGAAACGATTTTTTGTGGAAAAGCGGAAATTAGCGACAGCTCACGACCTGGACCATCCCGTCTTGAGTCACAGACGCACGTTACCTCCCTGCAGTCAGGCGCAGTAGGGATCGTTAACTGTTGAAATCGAACCTTTTCTTGCGGCCCACTGAACCAAGACCTGAATTTATAACCCAGACCCCTTTAATCTAAAACAGAACTATGAGCTGACATTGTCAAGAGTGTGGCTAGAACATTCAAGAAAATTTATATATATAATATATATATATATATAGGGTAATAAGATATATATATATATATATATATAGTATATTATATATATTATATATATATATATATATGTTTCTAATAAATTATTTATGTATTATATTATATATATATATTATATATATAAAATAGGCAAATTTGTAGAAACTGTACTGTGACTAGTGAGGATATAGTCAACCACCTCACAAGGATAGCGTAAAAACGCAGCAAACCTCCTAAGTTTCGCGATCACACACTGGTTATAATAATCGAAAAATTAATTTAAAATTATTTTTTAGGTTAGGCTAGTTAGGTTAGGTTAGGTTAAGTTAGGTACCTCGGTGGTCAGTTCTTTCTACAAATTTGCCTATATAATAATAATAATAATAATAATAATAATAATAATAATAATAATAATAATAATAATAATAATAATAATACGGAAGTAACCAATGTTCATGAAACTTTATGGAATGTTTGAAATGAAATATAATAAAGGACAAACAAAATATAAGACTCGAAAAATGACACCGAACAAGTTATGAAATCTTCAAAGTTCACATTTATACATTTGTCAATGGGGTACCTTGTCAATTATAAGCGCCCCTACCGATTTTCATGAAACTTGTAGGAAAAGTTTAAAATTACCTAAGAAAAAATATAAAATAAAAATTAATGAGTGGTAAAAGATGTGAAGCTTCATAATTTTATATAGGCATGTAAAATTGTATTAAAATTGCCAGATACACTTTTTTAATAGCCTTATTTCGTTAAAACTTTTTATTTTACTATACCACTCACGGGTCGGAGAGTACAAATGTTCGTGTCTTAGGTTATTTGCATCTTTAAAAACTTTCCCTGCAAATAGGAAATAAGGAGACTTCACAACTTTTTCCAATGTGATTTTGAGACTATAACGTTTTTTTTCCTTTGCAGCTTATTTAAAGTATTCTTGAAAGTTTCATGAAAATATGCTGGGGGTTTTCGGTACATATATATATAGTATTATATATATATATATATATATATATTATATATTATTATATATTATATACTTAGATATAAGAGATATATAATTAGTATATAATATATTATATATTATATATATATATATATATATATATATATATTAATGCCCTCTTAACATTATTATTATTATAGTATTAATATAATATAATATATATTTATATATATATATTTATATTATATATTATATATATATATATATATATATATATATATATATATATATATATATAATATATATATTTTTCGATTAAGAGGGATTGAAGGCGTTGGAAGCTTGATCGAATAGAAGAAAGATAAAGAAGAGCTCAGATATAATAATATAATACTGGTTGAATGGTTGGTAAAGGGAGTGTCTCAGCTGTGTGTATGATGTGGCGTTCTGCCAAAGACTCAAAGAACTTACTTGAGACGGCTATCAATCTAGCTTCTTTCTTCTTCTTCTCTTCCTGAGATTTGTTGTAGCTCTTCTTTGAAGTTTTCTGCCATAAAGAGAGATTTCGATGAACGCAAATGATTTTTTGGCCGCTCCTAGACGTGCTTTTATCTTATGACTATTTAATATCTAGTAGTCTACAGATGTTTGAATTAAGGAAATGTTGCTGAGACCGATCTGGACTTATTTTATTTCTGAACTTAGTTTTTTAGATTGACGCTCTTACAAAATATTTGCAAAATTGCGTGAAAATATAATTTCTATATTTTTTTTTAAATGATGCTTTGAAAATTTTTTATTATTATTATTATTTATTATTATTCATTATTGATTATTATTAATTATTATTAATTAATTATTATTATTATTATTATTAATTATTATTTATTATTATTATTATTATATTATTATTATTATTATTATTAATTTATTAAATTATAATATATTATAGTATTATAAAATATATTTATATATATAAATATATATTATATATCTATATATTATATATATAGTTATATATATATATTATATATTATATATTATATATATATATAATATATATATATATATCGGGTATATATATATATTTATTAGTATAATAATATATATATATATATAATATATTTTATATATATATATATATATATAAATATACGTATAAGTTAGTTATATATAGTATATATTATTAGTGATGCATGTAAACATACCGCAATCCGCAATCCCGCGGAGCATCCGCACATATTAAAGATTCCGCAATCCGCATCCGCATCCGCGCCTTGCCCTGCGGGATGTTGCGGGGATGTTTATTGTCGAGATTTGATAAGAATTTTATAAGAAAAATACTTAAGATGAATCTGAAAAAGAAAATGAAAATGTAAATGAGTTGAAGGCCAAAGTCAAAAGAACGAAGGCTTGATATTGCCATATTTTAATGTCTATCAAAGGACATTCCAAATCCTGGAATAGTACACCTTCACCATGATGGAAAGAAGTATTTTGGCTCAAAGAACTTTTGCTTCGTACGCCAGTTCGTATTCCAAGTTAACAATCTTATTAAATTTGGAAAATGAACATCATATCACCACTGCATTAAGCAATGAAACCCCATTTGAAGAAACTGCAAAAAAATTCAGACGCTCTACAGCTTCTGTCTCCGATGTAATACCATTAATCTCAACGCTACGGAAGCATTTTGAACCATCTTCAATTTGAACAATGATGGACACAGTTTAAAAAGAATGAAAGGTGTAATTAAAAAAAGGTGTAATAAAACTAGAGGTAGAAAAACGCTTTGGTTCTGTGGAAATTATTGACCTTCAGATACTATCTGCAACTTAGATGAGTAAATTGCAGGAAAACTTTATCCGAATCAGTCTCTTAATTAGTCCATCTATTAAAAGAAAAGAAATGAAATATACAGAACCTAACCATCTTCTTTCAAGTAATCAACTAACAGATTCTATGGACGAATATTCTAACAGTCCCAGTAGTGATGAAGAAACACCGCATTACAAAGATGTAGTGCAAATGATTGAAAACTATCACACAAGAAAAACGAATTAGATTCAAATGTGATCCCAATCAGTTTAGTGGAAAGTTCATCAACAAATGTTTATCCCACGCTTGGGTAAGAATTTGCAAGGAAACTTTACATCCGAACAGTCTTTAAATTAGAGACATATATCAATTAAAAGGAAAAAATGAAATATACAGAACCAACAACCTTCTACAAGTAATCAATAACAGATTCACTGGAAGAATTTCTTTCTAAACAGCTCCAGTAGTGAATGGAGAACACAACAGCACATTAAATCAAAAGAATGCAGTGAAAATGAATTGAAAACTAACCAAGAAAAACGACCAGATACCAAATAAAATGACGATCCTATCAGTTGGTGGGGTGTTAATTAGCAAAGTGCAAAATGTTTACCCACGCTTAAGTAAAATTGCAAGGAAATACCCTGGCACATGCTCCTCCAACTATGTTCCAAGTGAGCGGAGGAGGTATTTAGCAATGCTGGGCTAATATATGATGAAAGAGAAAGAATCAGACTCTCAGCAGAAAAGGCAGAAAGGGCAGAAAAATGATGTCTCTCAGCACGACCTTCCTATATTTGAATTCCAATACTAGTGCAAAAAAGTAAATGAATAATTCCATGTAAAGATTCTTCTTGTCATTAAGGTCGGAGGTTTAGGGAAAGAGGTTGATTGGGGTCCATTTGATTGGGGTTCCGCATCCCGCCACCCTGGTACACCATTATTATTAATTAGATGTTGTAAAACTCGATATATAGTATATATATTATATTATATATATATATATATATATATATATATAATATTATTATATATATATAATATATATAATATATATTATATATATATATATAATGATATTATATATATACGTAATATATATATATAATATTTATAAATTATATATATATATGTAATATATAATATATATATATAATATTATTATTATAAAAATAGTTAATTTAAGTTTTAAATTTAAAAATAGAATTATATATATATATATATATATATATATATATATATATATAATATATATATTAGTGATGCATGTAACATCCGCATCCGCATCCGCATCCGCGGAGGCGAAAAAAATGAAAGATCCGCCTCCGTTCCGAATGGTAAATCTTGCAGGTATAGATGAAATTACTAGTGAAATGATCAAGGACGGAGGCGAGATGGTGATTGAATCAGATTTGGAAGTTTGTTGTAATAAAGCGTTTATGAGGGAATAGTTCCTAGGGATTGGAGGGAGAGCGGTAATCAGTAACCCTTGTAATAGGGTACAAGGAGAATAAAGGGGAACTGTAGAAATTATAGGAATAAGTTATTGATGTGTTGTAGGGAAAGCGTATATGCTGGTATTCTTGGTCGAAAGAGTGCGTCGAGTGACTGAGGGACTGATTGGTGAAGAACATAGTGGCATTTAGAGTGGTAGAAGATGTGTGGATCAATTCTTTACATTAAAACAAA
>JABUQX010011696.1:7500-10000 GCA_015478945.1 Trachelipus rathkii | reverse complement strand
GTTTGATTGGCGGGGTACTGTGTACACTAGCTACGGATGTATATATTATATATATATATATATATAATATATATATATATATATATAATATATAATATAATTATATTATATAATATATATATATATATATTATAATAATAAATATATATATAATATTATTTTATTATTTATTATTATTGAATAACTTTTTATTATTGAATATTGCATATAGTATTAATACGAATTAATATTATTATTTCACACATTGAATTGAAACAGAAAAATATTTTTTTTCAAATAATTGAAGTTAATATTGAATTATTTAGTTTTCAAATAACTTTAGTTTTTATTTGAACTTTGACTTTATAATGGTCATCTGCGAATTTAGTATTCGATAATTTGTTTTAGTGATCGAAACCTTGGTCACTGAATTCAATTTTGAATTCAGTTAATAACCATCGATTGCGAATATTTTATAGTTGCTATATATATATATGATATATTATTAAGTTGCGGTTATGGTAAGATTTCATTATTATTTGTTTTTTCACACACACACACACACACACATATATATATATATATATATATATATATAAATATATATATATAATATATATATATATATATATATATATATATATATATATATATATATATTTACAGTTATCACCACCGCTCACGGGCAAAGCCCTATTCAAGGAGGGGGTGTTAAAATAAACAAAAAATTCAACTAACGCAAATTACGCAGATGATCACACAGACGCGGGCTTTAAAGTGAGGGAGATTAAAATGAGTAGAAAACACAGAAGATGGAAGAGAATTCCACAGAATAGAGGTGGCAGGAAAGAAGGAAGCACCACAGCGAACTAGTCTTGGAGTTGCTAATATCAACAAAAAACTCATGTGCCGACACAGCACCCCTTGTGCTACGAGGGCGTCTTAAAGGTGGTGGCACGCGAGTGGAAAGTTCCCTCGAGCACTTGCCGCTTCGGTACCTATAGAAAAGAGATAAAGCACCAACATCGCGCCGCAAAGATAGAGGGTCAAGTGAACTAGAAAGAACAGGACAGTTTATAAGTCTTTTTGCCTTTGACTCGACCCTATCCAAAAGCCGGGTGAAACCCTGAGCCCCCCTGATATGGAGAGCAGTACTCCATAAAGATCAGATGAAACCTTGTATAATTGGAGTAACTGAGAAGAGGAAAAAAAAGTCTCGCAGTCTAAACAGAACTCCCAGTTTCTTTGAGGCGCCCTAGCAACCGTTGTGATGTGAGGTTTCCAAGACATTTTTTTGTTTATGTTAAGGCCAAGGATGTTTATATTGTCAACAGGAGAGACGAGAGAACCGTCGAAAGAGATAGGAAAGTTGGAAGGTGTTTTAGAGAGGGAGATTTGTAGAAGTTGAGTTTTTAAAGAATTAAATTTCACAAGGTTCAGACGACCCCACCCGGAAATTCTATCCAGATCAGCGAGAATAGAATCGGAAAGATTAAGACGAGAGGCAATTCTAGAAGTAAAAGGGGAGTAATTTGATGTGCAAGTGGAAGAATTAAAGAGTGGAATAAATGCATGATGAGATGAATAGACTTAGATGTGCAGGCTGAGAAGATCTTAATGAAAAGTAGGAATAAAGTAGGAGATAAGACAGAACCCTGAGGAACACCACTTTTGACAGAAAAGGAAGAAGAAGTCGCCCCTTCAACAACAGCCGATATTGAGCGATTTGAAAGAAAACTAGACATAAGTAAGCAAAGAGAAGAAGGAAACCCAAAGGAGGGAGCTTGGAGAGCAGTGACGCGTGCCATACCAGGTCAAATGCTTTGGATATGTCAAGCGCCACCACGCAAGTCTCCCCGTAGTTCCTAAGGGCGGAAAACCATAAATCAGTAACATAGTAAAGTATATCGCCAGTAGCCTCGAGCGCCGAAAGCCGTACTGGCGATCGGAAAGAGGAGAATGAGATTCCAGATGGTCTCTCTAAGAAATGAGAGTTGAGATGAGTTTCAAAGATCTTAGATTGGGAATACAAGTAAGAGCTATAGGGCGATAGTTAGAAGGATTCAGAGCGGCTTCCAGTTTTCGGAAATAGCGTTGCGACATGTGGCGTGCTTCCACACGAGGAAAGTGTAGTATTGAGACATAGAGAATATAGTAGAACGAGGGCGGGGATACCACGGAAGCACACTCCCTCAAAAACTCGGGGAGGAAGGCCATCCGGGCCACCCGCACCTTCCTAACGTTCGTAGATTTCAGGAGCCCATGCACCCGATTCGAATGTAATTCACAGGCAAATGCATAGGACACCTGAGAGGAGAGGGAGGAGGATGAGGAATGCCCCAAATCGGTCCAGGGTTGAGTTAGAAGGAAATATGAGGCCGAAAGAGATTTGGCCTTTTCATTGGAGAATTAGCAACAGAACCATCAGAGGAAAATAAGAGGGAGGAAAGACAGATTTACAGAATTGTTTAGAGATGTTTTTGGCAAGAGCCAGAAAGATTTGTCAGTAGGAGAGCCAAGG
>JABUQX010011695.1:12500-22068 GCA_015478945.1 Trachelipus rathkii | reverse complement strand
AAGTTTTCACATCAATAATGCTAACATGTCATAATCTGAACTAAGAATATAATGTACAAAGGCAAACCTAACACGCTTTAAGCACGAATAAACTGCTAAACATTAACAAAGTTCCATACTCAACATCAGTTAAAGTAACTAACAATGAGCGCAGAACGTAACCTACTCACACACTTTTCTAACATTTTATTGATATTTTTACATTTATCATAGTAATATTTAACAAAAAATTTATCATAACTACCCTAATTATTCATACTGATAGTCAATAATGCTAACGTTAAAAAGTTTGCCACATCAGTAAGCTAACATATCATAACCTAAATTAAGAATATAATGTAGAATGACAAAACCTAACATTACCTTACGCTCGAATAAATAAATGACACGAATAAACAAAGTTCCATACTTTAACAAACAGTAAAAGAAAGAAACAAAATAAGAGACGAACAGTACAAAGCTGATGTGTAAAAATCATTTTAACAAATCGTATTGCGCCTGATGTGTTGCATATTATTATATTTATTTGTTAATTTCATTCCTTGAAAACTTTTTTAAAAATTTTTTTTTTTTTTAATTTCATTCTTTAAATCTTTTGTTTTAAAAAATTTTATTATTTAATTTTCATTTTTTAAAACTTTTTATTTTAAAAAACTTTTATTTATTTTTAATCTTAGTTCTTTAAATTTTTTTGGTTTTTTAAAAACTTTAATTTATTTTTAATTTAATATCAGTTAAAACTTTTAAATTTTCGCGACTCATGTGAACTCTAATTTTATTTCTTTAAAAACTTTTTGTTTACTAAAAAAATTTTTTTTTTTTCATTATAACGTAAAAAAATTTACATACATTAAACATTTAAATCATGTGAATAAATCAAGCCACCCATCCCGTCCCCTCCCCGTCCCAACCCTGATCTATGGGGGTATTGATCGAATGATCTACTTGATCTATTGATTTTATGATTCAAGTCATATTTCGAGTTTTATTTCATAGGTAAAAAAATATGTTCTTTTATACTAACCCTCGAATATAACGTAATAAAAGTTTCACATCAATAAAGCTAACATAACATGACCGCATGTAAGAATATAAGTATAAGATATATTATAAATCAACCTAACATACCCTTAAACACGAAAAAACACAACATTAACCCAAGTACCCATATTTAACAACAGAAAAAGTAAACTAGGATTGATGCAGAACCCTGCCACTATTCACAACTTTTTCCAAAATATCTCCAGAACAATCACTGTTATTTTACAAAACATAGTTAACATATTTTAACAAAATTTACTTCATAAACCTAACAAATATCATTTACTTGCCCAATGAATATATAGGCAAAACGTAACCTTGTTTTCACATCAATAAAGCTAACCATATATAAACTGAACTAAGAATCATACAATGTACACCCACAGACTAAACAATCTTAAACAGAATAAACAGCTAACATATAACAAAAAGTTCATACTTAACAACAGTAAAAGTAAATAACAAGGCAACATAAACGAACCATATTCATATTTTTTTTCAAATAAATCTCTAACATATCACTGTTATTTACATTTAACATGGTAACATTTAACAATATAACCATAACCTAAACCTAATTATTTTCATATCGGTCAACGAATTGCGAACGTAAACAAGGTGTCACATCAATAAAGCACATACATAGCCTGAACTAATAATATATTTACAAATAAAACAAACCTAAATACAGCCTCAAATCCCCGAATAAAATAAATCGGGTTTCTTTAAACATTAACAAAATTCCGTACTTAACGATAGGCAAAGTAAAACTAACAGCATACAAAATTGATTTTCATACACAGGTTCTACGAGCAATTCGTTTCTCACGTTTGTATTCTGTTTTCCTGTTTCACTAGAGGTTAATCAGATACAAGTCGAAAATTGTTAAACTCCTACCCACTTTTCGAAAACATTACGCAATACCTATATTCTTGTTGGTTCGTTTTCGAAACTTTAAGCTATACATTTGATTCTTGTAAAGGTCAACCATAACCAAATTTAAATTAAAACATTTTTATTGTTTTTTGCTAAGTCTTTATGTTTATAACATTCGAATTTGTTAACTTTCTTACTGTTTATGAGATTCCAAGACCATAAGAGAAGCGTTTCAACCTGATAGCGGGTTAAACTATGAACATAACATACTTATCAACACAACAGTAGCGAACGAATAAAACAGCCTCACAACATGCTTAAACAAATAAATTACATTGAGGGGAAGTAAAACAAGTTTCATTTTTTATAAACATAATATAAATATGTTTGAGAAGAATTCTTTAATACATAAATACATTAAAAAAAAAATACGCTTTATTTTAAACATATTAATTCTCTATTCATGGACAGAGATTCTGTATATGTATGAGCAAGTTTCATATATATCTCTCCAGAGAGTCAACACCCCTTGAGGAATAAAAATATTTAAAAAGTCTCTGCACACTAAACCATTTGTCTGCATATTTTGGTTCAAACAGAATCATACTTATCGCTCCAGAGAGAATAAACGTTTCCATGCGCGATAAGCTATTAGTGCACTCTTGTATTGCATTATACGGGTTAAACATATGTTCAGGTAAATATCATAGTTACACCCGTTGAGCTATATGTATTAAGTCTTCGAGTATGTTAACATTTAAGATGCGAGTGTTTATTCATTTTTATTTTAATCAAAGCTGTAAATTTTCAGATTGTTCGAACTGTGAACCTATTTACGATGTACGCCAGGAAGTCGCCTATCGATTGTTCTCAATAGCTGCGTACATCAAGGCTTTTAATATTGTCACGACGAGAAAGCAGCATATTTTCTATTAGAACCATTCTCATGTCTCGCCCAGTCAGCATATCTTCACTACGCCTCGAATTTGCATAGATAAACAAACACTCATCGATTACCAAGCTGGCAGGATGTCGATAATCTGATGTATATCTTCTGGCGACATATAGGATGATATAAGTGTCTATTATTTTGAAAACCTATGGCTGGAATGATCAACCAATGTTTAATTGGTCTTCCATCGTGGTGGTACGAGGAGTAATATAAATGACCACATCATTGGTAACGAAAGACCCTCTAAAGATATCAACAAAACCGTAGAAGATTCGAAGGAGATGTCATCATACCAGCAAAGCGAAAAATGTCTTTACTGATGGAAATTATATATATAATATATATATATATAATAAAATATATACATATATATATATATATATATATATATAATATATATATAATATATATATATATTATAATTAATATATATATATATATAAATATATATTATATATATATATATATATTATAATATATATATATATATATATATAATATATATATAATATATATTAGTGAGAAGATTACCTCCAATCCTCAGATAGTTCTATAGTTTGGGACATTAAGTTAAAAGTGTTTTTTCTGATTAAGCGGATATATATATATATTATATATATATATATATATATATATATATATAATATATATATATATATATAATATATATAATATATATATATATATATAAAATATATATATATTAATAATATATATTTTATATATATATATATATATTATAATAATAATATATGCATATATGTAAATAAATATTTATAATATATATATTATTATATATATATATATATAGATATATATATATATATATATATATATATATTATATTATATAATATAATATATATATATATATATATATATATAATATATATATATATATAGTATATATACTCTTTATTTCAGAAATATGCTTATGTTTTTTTATTGTTTCAAAAGCTAAAAATACCGTTTACACAGGAGTAAGTATTTAATATTAATTAAGTTTATTATCCTTTAGAAAAAAATCATGTCAAACTCTAAAACAAAATCGAATAACACCTCATTGTACTTGAATATTTTTATTCTTCTGAAGATAAAAGGTAATTACACTTTGTTAATTATGAAATAGTTATAGTTAATTGGAAACAGTCAGTTCAATCATGCTTAAAAAGAGTTTTACCAAACCACCAGTTACTCATGGGGGCCCGAACCAACATCTACTGGATCCTTTAAATAAATGCGACATTTAAAACGCTCTCATCCAAACATTGCTGCAATTGTTTAAAAAGGAAAGGTGGAAGAAAAGCCTGTTCAGGTATGAACCTTTATTTTTTTGAAAACTCAGGAAGTAAAGTGGATACTTTTCTTCAATTGTTTTATTCTTATTCTGTCTTATGCAAATGAAAATTCAACGACGAAATTATTTGTTATTAAGTTTGCTTTAAAGATCGTACCCATTAGGATTTTTCTGAAACAGCCAGAATTGAAAGCACTTTCTGTGACATGACTGTTCGAAACTGGAAAGTTCCTTTAGACCAGGGAAAAATTGAGAAAAACAGTTTTTCTAGAAAGAAGAAGGCTGTTAAAGGAAAAATAAACTTAAAAATTGCTTAAAGGTACGCTTCTTGCATTTAAAAAATATGTTTGCACAAGGGCAAAGGTATAAAGTATTTTTTTCTATTTAACTGTTAAATATGTGGGCGTAGATAAAAAACAATATTAATAATACGTTAGCAGTAAGAGACAACCAAATCGCAACATTCAGCTAATATATCCGAAGAATTGTATTGACGTTTTTTAAAAGAATTCGAAAAGAATAATTGAGCGCAGATCTAGGCTTTGTTCAGATTAGCGCATCCAAACTAATCATCTGTACGATTGGAAAAGAATTAAATGAAGGACAAATTGGAGAATGAGGAACAGAACTGGTAAATATGGATTGCCCTCTGATTTTATTGAATTGTTCAAACGAAGAAAAGAAGAAATAATAGAACGAAGCTTAGAGAGAAATGAATGATAAGAATATGAAAAGAGTATGTTCCAATGACATTAACATTTCACACATGGAGGGTGTGAGTTCATACTTAATGTTAGCAGTGCGTTGATTGGTCCTCATGCAGTTAAATCTTATAAGCAAGCCCCCGAAACAGACAACAAAAGCAACGCCCGAATCCCAATACTTAATGGAAAGTTTTTCTAAACAGTCAAGTGGAAAAGTTGTTCATTCTTAGATCAAGGACAAGATTGAGAAGACGATGTTCTTATGCTCGAAAGGCTTCTGCCAACTAAAAGACCATTAAATTAGGTATTGAGCTTGCCAGTAACCCTGACTTTATTCTCCGATAGTATAGTTGGAACAAATCGAAACACTCAAAGAATCTATTAAAACACCAATACTTTGCAACAAAAAATATTCAAATCAGAGAGTCTTGTCGCAGTCAGAATTTTTTTTTGTTTTTTTTTTATAAAGAATTGGATTTTTTTATTCAAATGACCATAAATTCATTAGAAAAAAGGGATAGAAAAGAATTTTAACTGAAAACAAAATATTTTTGTCGGGCAATCTTTGTTGATCCACAGATTCATTGCCTTCTCTGAAAAGTTAGGAATGCTCGTTTTGAACTAGGACTTAAATAAGTAGCACTATCTAACAGAAATCTGGGTCGGAGTCAGATACTTCAGCAGTTTCAGGAATCCTCCCTTGTGCTATCTTGTCAGATGAAGAGGTATAAAGTTGTACCAATTTTAGCATGCAGAAAAGCGGGCGACTGAAAAAAGACAATCCTCCAGTAAAAGACCTTTAACCTTAAAGACAATAAGTTGGATTTTAGAAAATTACCCAATTTGGTGGTCTGTTAACCGAAAAAACTACTGATCCTGATGTATGGTGTGAAAAATAAAAATAAGCAGTGAAGTTTCCTAGTATCATAAAAAATTCTTCAAATGCTTGCGTCCGTAAACAATTACAGTTATTTCCATTATATTCATATTGATTCATTAAGAGCTTATTTTCTGCTTTAAAAAAGTAATAAAAATTGGCTTACGACATACCCTAAAGAAGGCATTTTATTGAAGAATTTTACTTTTTTAAGAATGCTTTGTATAAATTTTATGATACATGATGTAAGGCAGCTTCAAAAAAAAAAAATCTAAGTTTTTGAATCACTTCTTGACCTGAAAAGTAAATATTCTAACTTTTTAAAAGACAGTTTGAAAATAAATATATTATTTTTTTCATTCAGCTCATGAGTTCAAAAGAACAACTATTTTTTTCCAAACTTTTTTAAAGAAACTGGAAATATTATTTTATGTTTTTAAAAAAAAATAAAAAATTTCTAGTAAAATTATTATTACGTAAATGTACAGGCACTTACCGAAAAACCTTTTTTTTTTTTCAAAAAAAATTTTTCCGTTCGAAGAGGAATTGTATTGAAAATTTAGGAAGAAAGCGAAATTATTCTTAATTCTATATTTTTATGGAATCTATTTAGTATAAAATATTATCTAAGTTTTTAATTCTAAGTTAATAAAAATGTCTAAAAAAACATAATTTCATCGCCACATAAAATTTTTTAACAGAATTGAATGATTCATATTGGAAATGAAAAAGGAATTATAACTAGAGGTCGGAGCCGGAGCCGGAGTCAGAGCCGAGCAATTTTAAAATGCTGTAATTTAAAAATGCCGGAGCCGGAGCCGGAGTCGGGAGCCGGGTAATTTAAAATGATGGAGCCGGAGCCGGGATCGAGCCGGAGCCGGAGCGAAGCCGGAGCCGAGCCAGATCGGACACGTCTGAAAAAAAATTTGCAGCTGGCAGCCCTGCATTGTCGTAACAAGCTACTTACCAGGGAATAAAAAGCTTCAAAACTTATCCTCCTTAGGTCCTCTCAGAAACATACCTTTCTTCTACTCCTGATATGAAATAAGAAACAACTACTAGGTACTTATTTACTCTTTAGAACAGAAAAACGAAGATTTACGGTCATTTAAGGAAATCTCCCAGCACAGAGATTTCCCTTTACCAAAACCTTTATAGATTCCCTTCATCTGGTCTCGCATAATACCACAAATCATTGTTTACAGTTGACCTCTTAGTAACATCCCTTATCCAGCCTTGAAAGATGAATTTGGTTTCAAGCGACAGTGTTTGAAGGTTTGTTCCCGATCTCAGACCTTGCTTTAAATGTTCAACGGTTTGGTTCATCCAGAAAGTAAAGCTAATGCAGTGGACGCATAGATATGATGCCCAGTTTTGGCGGAGAAGCATTTCACATTCCCTGTGAAAACATTTGTCCACCAAAACCTGCACCAAAAAGCTGTGAAACCCCACAGTGCCTGCTTCTCTTTAAAATTTGCCCGTCCTTACCTGTTTGAACAGAACGTTTTGGAGTTGCGTACCACACAAAAAATGAGCAGGAGAGATGCCATTTGCCAGCTCAATATAAAAATATCACAGGAAAAAAAAAAATGACAAAAATCTTCTTATTTTTCACATTGTAAGGCAGCCCATGCTGCCTGGGGTTGTCGTGTTCATCCACCAACACAACTCCATTCCAGTAGGAATTATTCCCCTAAATTCTAGCGGAATAAACTCAAGCAATGTTAACTGCAACCTGCCCGCCTGCTTTACATTATTCTACCGACTTCTCAAATAATTTAAAAAGTAGCCCTTGAATCCGAATTGAGTTCAAAATGCCATCATCATCCCTACTTGAATTAACTAGTTTGTCAAAATATCTAACACATGAATCAACGTGGTTTCATTCCAATACGAAAGCTGGACAAAGCATCTCTCCAAAACATTCTGTCCTAAACCCTTCCGATGAGTTCTCCAAACTCACGTAAGAGGCCTGCATTTAAGTTCCTCCAGATGAAAAAAAAACGCAATCAGAAAAACTCGTTATAAGGACTATTAATTCTTGAAGGACAAAATCCGGCAGACTTCCATAGATTTTACCCAATCCGTGTTCACAACTATCGAAAACCCCACCAACCAAAACACTGATAGTTTGCAGGATTTTTAGAGCTCTTTTAAAACCTCCTACTATAACTCTTCTTCCAACATTCCTACTTCAGCACTCCCTAATGGACTCTATACCTTACCGGATGAAATGAGTCATAGTTTCCAAATAGAATCTGATGTGACAACCAACGCTCTCTCTCTCTCACTCTCTCTCTCCTCTCTCTCTCCTACTCTCTCTCTCTCTCTCTCCTCTCTCTCTCTCTCTCTCTCTTTCCTCTCTCTCTCTCTCTCTCTCTCTTCTCTCTCTCTCTCTCTCTCTCTCTCTCTCTCTCTCTCTCTCTCTCTCTCTCTCTCTCTCTCTCTCTCTCTCTCTCTAATGCTTCTTGTGCTCTAGAGAGCGTGAACTGGTAAAACCGTAACGCAACACCGCAAGTGCTCAAGTGTATCTAAATCTGGGTGGTGGTTGAAAGGGACCCAGAGGTTACCGGCATCTTGCACAATTGCAAGTTTTAAAAAATCACCCACCTGACGGCTCGCTGACAACGTCTCTAGCTTCACACCTCCGTAACTTAACGGATCCCATATTTTATCCAAGTATCGCACCCAACTTCTTTAGAAAAAGTGACGCTTTCCCAGGTGTCAAATGCTTACACTTGCCTCATTTAAACATTCCCATACTCTTCACCCATCTCTAAATCCGCTGCTTGGCAGATGCCAAATGATTCCATTCCTAAACGAGATTTGGTTCGCTCTTCCAACGACCAACGAAATCCACACAATAAGATGGACTTGGTTGAACTCAATTTATCTCGCATTCATAGCGAAGCCCCTTCACCAAATACCACTGAAAATTCCTTCCCAAAAGCGGTCGTACAACCCAAATCTCTGTTATATGACTATTCTTTAAAACCAGGATTTGTTACCCCTCCGTTGAGACCCACGTCTCAGCCTTTCCTCTCCATCTGAATCCACATCCAATACTACTCCTAGTCTCATAGAGACAATTCTCTCAAAAAAACCATCCTCAAAATATTTATAACAACATAGCGTCACCACTTTCCTTCAATGGAATTGTGGTGGCTGCCACTCTAATTTGAAGAACTTGTCCAACTAATAAACATATGTACACCAAAGTGCATATGTTAGCACGAACTTCGACTATGTCATCGCGACTTCTTTAAGCCGTCGGAATTTAAATCGACACTAACCTCTATAGAAAAAGGTGACAATGATAAGGGGTTGCGGGAATACTCATTCATAAATCTGTACCCTATTCTCCAGTCCCTCTTCAAAGTAAACTTCATGCAGTGCAGCACGATTTCATCTGTCCACCGACCTACTGTCTGCTCAACTTACTTTGCTTCGAGTAGTGTTTACTAAGGTCGCCTTAGCTGATCTTTATAAACAGCTCCTTTTCGGTTGTCATATTAGGAGATTTCAACTTTCAAACGCCTCGTATACACGCAATCGGCTTCCAATATCCCCTTAGTTACTACTTAGATCTGTCTAACACCCTTTTAACTGGGATGTCTTAACACTGGGACTTCCTACATATGAACATATGAAAATTCATATGAAGATATTCTACATATAAACATTCTTCCTGTATTGATATTTCATTTTCCTCCCATTGTCTTATCGGTTGGTTGGTTATTTATACAGCAGTGCGCATTACCCAATAGCGTTAAATAAACTTGCACAGAACCAAATGTTTAAACCCAATTCCAGTTGGTTTTA
>JABUQX010011694.1:0-25400 GCA_015478945.1 Trachelipus rathkii | reverse complement strand
CAGAACTATATAAGGTATTAATCAGAAGTGACAATGTATACAGGTTCTCACAAATCTAGTTTCAATAAAGACAATAACAAAGGAAACTAAACGACATCATATGAAATGCATCTAAATAGTTGATAGAAAAAAGAGGAATCCAAGTAAAAGATTTAAGACTAATCGCATTACTGATATCCTGACAAAAATTATGAGCATTGAAATTAAAAATGACATAATAGTAGGTCAACAGAAAGAAATGTGAGAAATAAAAGAGAAAATCAATCAGATTTACAGGAAGGTGCAAGAATTGAGGATAATCTTTTTATTTTGCAATACTGCGTGGAAGAATCATACAGAAGACACCTACCATTAATTGTAGTCTCTATAGATTTCAAAAAGGCTTTTGACTCAGTAAGTAGGGAATCACTGATAAGAGTTCTAAAAGAGTACAAGGTTCACCATGAAATAATAAGCGCCATTGCACAAGTATATACAGATGACAAAACCAACATTAAGTTGGGAAATGAAGTAGAAAATGTAGAGATAGAAGTTACTAGCGGAATAAAGCAAGGGTGCACAGGATCTACTACATTATTCAAACTTGTTACTTACAAAATAATTAAGGAACTGGAGAAAGAAAAGGGATTCAACAATGGTTCCATAAAAATAAACAGTCTATTCTTTGCTGATGATGGCCTGATCTTAGCAGAAAATGTAAACGATGCAGCTGCAAATATTAGGACATTACTACAGATAAGTGGGGAATGTGGTCTAGAAATAAACAAAGAGAAAAGCAATGTACTGATTTTTAACATGGAACAACCACCAACGGAGATTGAAGGTATCAAAGTGGTGGACAAAATAAAATACCTAGGGTTACATATAACCAGATGAAAAAACAGGTTAAAATCAAGAAGCTGCATCTCCATAAATAAAGGCAACTGGCTAGCCAAACAGGGTTTCATTCCATTGAGAAGAGCTGCAACAAACTGCTTATAGGGAAAATGAAAATGTGGCACTCCCAGCTATTTTATATGGATCCAATATACATTGATGCTGTCACAAACAAGAATTAGATAATACAAACAATGAAAAACCACAGGGTATACAGGAAGATATAGGAGGATAGGTCACCCCACTGCAGTTCTGAGAGGGAGAGATTGGAGTTCATCAAGCAGAAGAATAATAAACTAACAAGCTAAAATATTACATCGATATCAGAAAGAAAAGAAAGTCTTAAACCACATACTTCAGAAATATGAGAAAGCAGAGGAAAAAGATGGTGGAAGACGTGCATTGATACAATGGACAAAGGTTAATTGATAGACATAAGTAGCGAATAGAAAGCTTGACAAGAAAGAGGATTGTGAAAAAGTAAAAGCTTGGGACCTACATCAATGGAAAGAGACTATAGAAAAGCAAGAAAGTCTACAAATGCTACCGAAGAGTGGAAAATGGGAATAGAGAAGAAAGCTCAGATTTCGACAACTCCTATCTATACGTGATACTTTTCAGGGCAGTCCATACTTTGGAACCTAAAGGAGAAACAGGTTCTCAAATGCGAAAATTAATGTGAAATATGTGGAGTTGAAGAAACCGAGTTCACTTCATTTGTATCTGCCGCAGATTATGAAGTCTAGAAATTAACTCCATTGAACTTTCAAGACACATGCAGAAGACCCTAAATGAGGTTGGTGGGAGATGGCTAATTTTGGAATCTCACAAAATTGAGCGAGTTAGATAATTGTGGAAATGTGGAGAACGAGAAAAGGATGTCTTCAAAATAACAATAACAGATGGTTTGAATGATTAAAATAGGAGAATAATAATAGTAAAAATTGCAAATTAATAATATAAATTATAATTATAATTTTAGTAAAATGAAGATAATAATAATTAATAATAAGCAATAATAATAATAAGAAGAATTAATAATTTTCAATTTAAATAATAATAATAATAATAATAATAATAATAATAATAATAATAATAATAATAATAATAATAATAATAATAATAATAATAATAATAATAATAATTAATTCTGGTATATACTTATGTTCCCCTTTATAAATACCTTTATAGAAAAGAATATTTTAGAGTGTATAAATTAATAAAATAAATAATGCACTATTAGACTACTAATATTAACTAACGATGAAAGTATGGTGGGTGAGGTTAGAGTTTCCAGCAAATTTTTTTTACTGGTTCCAGCACATTTTCCAACGGGATCCAGCTGGACTAGTGCAATGATTTCCAGTGGGAACCAGTTCAATTTCGCACTGGACCTTGTTGTGTTTTAAGATCAGATTTTTTCAAATCCAGTCGGAATTTTCCAACTGGGTCGTACTGTGATTATCCAGCAGAACCAGTACGAACCCGCATTATTTCCAGCTGGATCCAGTCAAATTTCTTACCTTTTCCTACACTATTACCAGTCGTAATTTTCCAGCTGGGTCATCCTGGAATTATCTAGCAGAACCAGTACGAACCCGCATTATTTCCAGCTGGATCCAGTCGAATTTCTTACCTTTTCCTGCACTGTTACCAGTCGTAATTTTCCAGCTGGGTCATCCTGGAATTATCTAGCAAAACCAGTACGGACCCGCATTATTTCCAGCTGGATCCAGTCGAATTTCTTACCTTATCCAGCATTGTCACCAGTTGGGTCATACTGGAATTATCCAGCATAACCAGTATGAAATTGCTTTATTTCCAGGGTATCCAGTTGTACTTTGAACCATTTCTTATATACGAAATCCAGTCGTAATTTTCAATTAAGAGTCGATGAACTTAATTAATTAAAACTAACCATAACCAGTACAATATTTCGATGGTCTAAAATCCCTGATATTATATATATATTAAATATAGTATATATATATTATATATATAAATTAGTATATTATAATATAATATAATTTATACTAGTATATAAATATATATATATATATAATATATAATATATATATATATGTTTACTATATATATATATATATATATACGGTTATTATATAATATATTATATATATATATATATATATCCTTATATATATATTATATTATATATGATAATATTATATATATATATATCATTATATATAATATAAATTATATATATATATAGTATATATACGGTTATTATCTAAATATATATTAATATATAATTACGGTATATTATATATATATTTATATAGTATATATATATATATATATTATATATTATATATAATATTATAATAATATTATATTATATATTATATTATTATATATATATATATATATATATTATTATATATATATATGAGTAATATATATATTCAGCGGGGTTTCGTACTTGGAAATATTGCTGGTTCGCACTGATTATGGTGAGCTAGTAGTTTCAAGTTCGTCGACCCTTTTGAAAATTACGAATGGATTTCGTAAAGGAAATGGTTCAAAGTACAACTGGATGGATACCCTAGAAATAAACCAATATCATACTGGTTATGAAGTATAAATCCTAGTTCGCACCACTGAAAATTACGATTGTGAGAGTGTGGTAGAGAAAGCGAGTCGAGGATACCTTGTCTTCATCGTGTAAATGTTGGATTATGGTGGTTTTAGTGCAACCTGTGATAATTCTGAGGGCTGTGTTTTGAGAGATTTGTAGTATATTTGTGTTTTGATTTTGAAAGTGCTGAGAACCAATGCTGAGAGAAGCGTGTTAAGTTATGTTTAGAGAAGTTGTTTATAATAGTTGTTGAGATGATATGTCTCTGTCGCTGACAGTTGGGTTGAAAGGTCGGAGGGTGGTTTAGTTTTACGTGAAGTTTGTGGAAGTGATTTGTCAATATGGGGGGAACACGTCTGGTGGGTGTCGTAAGGTAAGTCCTAAGTATTTTTGGGGTTCTGTTTAAGGAAGAGTTGTTTTCAGTGTAATTAAGGGATGGAGGGAGGATTGATGATGGTCAGTGGTTAAAAGGGTGATGGAGGACTTAAGGGGGGATGCGGTCATTCTGTTGGTGATTAACCAGTTTTCTAAAGAATGTAAATATTCTTGGGGTATGCTGTGTGGCTGTGTTTACGTTCTGGGTGTTGGGAAATGAGGCTGATGTCGTCTGCATAAGTGATAAGTTTGGTGGAGGTGGGCAGGTCTGCAGTGAAAAAGTTGAATTAAAATGGAGAGGGAGAATGGCACTGTTGGACGCACGTTTTGTAATTGATAGAATGGAGAGGGTTTTTGTATAGAGACTTTTGCAAAACGTTTTTTGAGGAAATTGGAAAGCCATTTTTTGTATTATTTTTTAAAGGGGAATGGAGGATTTTTTGAATTAAGGATGTGTGTGGGGACGGTGTTAAATGCTTTGTCTATGTCTATTGCTGTGAGTATAGATTAGTGGAAGGTGATTGGTTGAAGCCATTAATGATGTGTTGTGTTAGGGAGGTGAGGGCTGTAGGTAGTGGTTGCTTTTAAAGCCATGTTGGAAGTCTGGGAGAGGAATTAGGATTGGGAAATTTCTATTTAATATTAAAGTTACTCATAGAATTTACTGATGGAACAAGCAGAGAAATTGGGCGATAGGAGGAGGGGAGTTGGGGTCTTTCTGCCTTCTGACACGTATATATATATACCGCGTATATATATATATATATATATATAATATATATTATCTTAATATATATTATTATATTTATATATATATATATATTAGATTAGTATTTATTATAATTTCTATATATATATATATTAGTGTTGCACCGATACCAAAATTTGAGGCCGATAGATACCCGATACGAAGTCTCGACTAGTTTTTTATCATTGGCGATAACCGATACCAGATTGACGATTACCAAAAATTTTTGCGATTACCCGATTACGATACCGAGTACTTTTATCCCTATATGGCCTTATATATATTATATAATATATATATATTAAATATATATATATTTATTATTTATATATATTATATATATATATATATATATATATATATATATAATATATTATTTAATAATTATATATACTATATATAATGATATATATATACGTATATAAATATATATATTATAATATATATATATATATAATATATATATATATATATAATATATATTAATATATTATATATTATATATTATTAATAATATATATATATATTATATATATATATATAATATAATAGTATATATATATTTAGTGATGCAATGTAACTATCGCATCCGCGGAGAATCCCACATTTATTAAAGATAGCGCCTTCCACATTCGCGTTGTTCCTGAAGGATGTTGCGCGGATATTTATTGTCGGGAAGTTGATAAAGAATTTTATAATAAAAATACTTAGATGAATCTGAACGCACTTTAAATGAGAGACATGAGACTCGAACTCAAACTGCCTTTCTGTAATGATGACTCATGACTACAATCATGAGGCTTCATAATAATTATGAGGCAAGCAGCGTCAGATGAGACATTATTGATGCCAACAAAAAAATCAGCGCTTCTACAAGCTTTGTCTATGATGTTAAATACATTAATCTCCAACGTTAAGGAAGATTTTGAAATCTTCAAATGAAAATGATGACGGTTTAAAAGAATGAAGATGTCATAAACTAGAGCTAAAATACGCTTATAGTTTTGTGGAAATTAATATTTCATTACTTCCATACTATTATAAAGGAAAGTTTTTTTTTGTAACACAATATTAAAACAAGTTAAATCGTCACCTTGTATTGCAGTTGAAACTTCAATCCGAATAGTCTACTAATTCGCCACCCATTAAAAGGAAATAAACGAAATCTACAGAAATAACATCTTCTACAAGTAAAATCAATAACAGATTCACTGGAAAATTTTCTACAGTCCAGTAGTTAGAAGAAACATAGTGATGAAGAAAGATGTAGTGCAAATGATTAAAAACTACTCCAAGGGAAAACGAATAGATACTATCAGTTGGGGAAAGATAAGCAAAATGTTTACCACGCTTAAGTAAACTTTGCAAGGAAATATTTGTGCCTGTCCTCAACTAGTGTGTTCCAAGTGAGAGAGTATTTAGCATGCTGGGCTAATATATGATAGAAACGAGAAAATACTCTCAGCAGAAAAAAGCGTAAAAATTGATGTTTCTCAGCACAACCATTCTATATTTGAATTTCAAATACTAGTGCGAAAAGTATATAATCCTTGTAAAAATCTCTTCATTAAGGTCGGAGGATGGGGAAAAAGGTTGGTGGGGTGCATTTAGAGTTGGGTCCCCGTCTCGCACCCTAGTAACAATTATATTAATATAGATTGAGGCTAAAACTCGAAATTATATAATATATATAGTATATAATATATATTATATTATATATCTATATAATTTTATATAATAATATATATATGATATATTATATATTATTAATATATATATATTATTATATATATATATATATATATATATATATTTATATATATATATATATATGTTTTTGTGTATATCTCGCATCCTGGATATTAAAATCAAACATCTGCATCGGCATCCGCATCCGCGGATGCGAAAAAGATGACATTGATGCATCATAACTATATATATATATATAAATATATTAATTATATAATATATATTATATATATATATATTATATATATTATATATAATATTATATATATTATATATATATATTATTAATATTATATATATATAATAATATATATCGCTGCATGGTTAATGAAACTCATACTGTTCTCATGACGAACTGGGCGGTGCTCAGACCGTGCTCGTGAGAAGTGGATGCTCGTAGCATCTAAGATCATCAACGTTTTTAAAAATAAAATAGTGTTTAAAAATTATACTATATCGCGGGCGACTCCAGTAACTTATTAACTAATCGGCTCCTCTCTCTCTTCTCTCTCTACTCCTCTCTCTCCTCTACTCTCTCTCTCTCTCTCTCTCTCCTCTCTCTCTCTCCGTATATATATTATATTCATATATATACATATTTATATTATATATATATATATATTATTATGATATATATTTAATATATAATATATATATAAATTATATATATATTAATATATATATATATATATATATATTTATATTATATTATAAAAAATAAATATATTATATAATTATATATATTATATATATATAATATATATATATATTATATATCATATATATATAATATATTATATATATATATAATATATATATATAATATAGTATATATATACTATAATATTTAAAAAAAACTTTACAAATAAATTAAAAGTAGTCTTCACTTATTTGACTTAAAGAGAATAGGCCAACCAAAAGGAGTAACTTAAGAGATCAAAAGGCAACAATTTCTATAAGCTAGAAATTTCTTCACGACATACAATCTCCGATATATCGATTTGAGCGAACAGTCACCTTTTTTAATGGATTGAAAATAGCATTATTATTTAATAGCGATGATTTTTACACTTTTTGCTTAAACTGAGCACATTCTTTATATATTTATTATTTAAGTATTTTCATTCATTTGACCCATTTATCACAAAAAATAGAGATTTTAGCATTATTAATTTTGAATATTGTAAGTATCGATTCGTTTCGTATAAATGTTAACTCGTGCTAAGCACGAGGAGCACGAGTATAGTGAGTCGCCTTTGATATAATAATTTATAATATATATTATATCATATATATATTATATATTATATATATATATAATATTATATATATATATATATATATTATATAGTATATATATATAATATTATATTAATATTATAATATTAATAATATATTATATATATATATATTAATATATATATATATATATATATATATATAATATATATTATATATATATATATATATATATATTATATATATTATATATAATATAATTATATTTATATACTATATATAGATATAGTATATAATTAAAGCGTTCTTTCGTTTTTATATACTGGGCTTGACGAAACGTAAGAAATGATCGAGTTTGCGTTCGTTTTTTGGTCAAAACTTACAAAATTTGTAAGAAATGCTTCAGGACGTAAGAAATTTCCTGCATTTGTAAGGTTGCTATTTCCGTGCTTGCCGAATATTTAGCACGGTCTTACGAAAAAATGTAAACAAACAAGATGGCGGCGTGTTAGGCCCCGTCTGAATTTAATGTTTCATTCAATAATATCAGCTTTAAATCTAATTTCCTTCAAATCGATAAACTCCATCAATGTTGTTGCATTCACTGAATATAACCCATTTTTATTTTTTTTTTATTTCTGCTTATTCCAAAACCACGTTACTTATCACAATAGCTGATTCCAATTGTTTAAAAACAAAAGTAGACCTGCACGAAATCGAGGTTCGTTTTAAACTGGAATTCGTTCTTAAAATGGGTAAGAATTTGTCTTATCGAGCGTAAGACAAAATGACAAAACGAAAACGGTCTTAACTTAAGACAAAGCCAATCCTAAATTTTCTCTCGAAAAACTTCGTGAATTAAAATCAGGGATATTAAAGGAGATTATAACTAAAGAAATTTAGTCCCAGTAAAGTATTTACGAGATTCCTAAGTTTATTTATCGCACTCCACTAAACATTTATTGGACTTAATTTCTTATTTCTATCTTTCCTTTAATCATTAAAATTGCGAGGTTAAGGTCCCGCATACACAAGCTTTGTTATTTGTTTGATTGGAAGTTTTTCCATGAAGAAATCAGATTTCTCCTTAATTTTATAATTTTAACCTTTTTCCTTTTAACGTTTGATAAACTAATTTCTTTCTTTCTCGACAAACGATTATCGCCCTAAAAACTTAGCAATATGTGTCAAACTCCTGTTTATGCTCGGGCTTCCCTGCATTGGACCCCTTTCCAAGGTTCTTCCCTTTCAGATTAAAACATTTAAACAAAACTTTCCACAAATGCAAGTTTCTTATATCTTTTATTAAAAAACTCATTTGGCAGTTTCTTTAAGATTAAACGAAAGCATCTCATGAACTTGAGGAACATAGTCGTTAAAATAAATATAAATGAGTGGACGTAACGTCGACCTGCAGGGTCAACATTTCAATAATAAAGATGTGACCTCAAACACATGGAATTTCTTGTCGAACAGATCTTCTCCATTTCTCGAACCAGAGAATTTAGCTGTCAGAGATCACTATGACCTTAATACCCTATACCCTTCAAAATTTTCATTTTTCAAATGCTATTCTACAGAGGAAATAACTTAAAATTTGGAATCGTTTATATATAAAAACATTAAAACCTACACTTAAATCCATAGGATTCTTAACATCAATGATTTAACTTGGGACTAAATTTCTTTATTTCTATCTCTTTAATCATAAAATTGGGTCTTAAGCGATCCGATAGCACAAAGCTGTGCTTATTTGCTTCGATTTGAAGTATTTTCGCATGAAGAAATCAGATTTCTCCGTAAAATTTTCTAGCTTTTGCCTTTATCCTCGTAACCATTTTTGATAACTTGTTTATCGGTTTCTTCGACAAAACTATCGCTGAAAACTATAGGCATATTTGATGTTCTAAACTTCATTGTTATCTCGGCTTCCTGCATTGGACCCCTTTCCAATGTTCTTTCCCTTTCAGATTAACATTTTAAACAAAAACTTCTACAATGCAATATCTTTTATATCTTTTATTTAACCAAAAATCAATTGGCAGTTTCTATAAGATTAAAGAAGCATCTCCATGAACTTGATGCATATCGACTTGTACAAATAAAATAAGATACAGGTCGACTGTAAACGTACAGACAATGCAGTCAAACTTTCAATAACTAAAGATGTAGCCTTCAAAACATGGACATTCCTTTCGACAATCTTCCATCTTCACCAGAGATTTAGCATGTTCAGAGATCATATGACTCAATACCTATACCTCTTCAAAATTTTCATTTTTCAAAATGCTTCACAGATGAAGAACTTAAAAATTTGGAACTTTATATATAAAAACTTACAAAACCTACATTAACATCATAGGATTTCTTTGCACTCTCATGATTGCTGACTAATGCATGAATTTCGTGCAAAGACGGAAACACGATTCTTATGAGGTTAACTTTTTGTTTTGCAAGCAATTGAATTAGATGCTGTGATGGAGCCGTCGATTTCGGATAAAGAAATAATTAAAAAATGGTTTATATTGCCAAAAAATTGATAACTATTGTGATGGAATTTATCGATGTGGAAGAAATTAGATTTAAAGCTGATATTATAGAATGAAATATTCATCGATATCACTTCAAAAAAATGACGGTGTGGTAGGGCCTACCACGCCGTCATTTTTTTGTTTGCAAATTTTCGTAAGAACGTCGGAAAATTCAGCATCACAGGAAATAGCAACTTTATAGAATTACGGAAATTCTTAACGTGTGGTAAGCATTTCTTACGATTTTCGCAAGTTTACCCAAACCGAACGCAAATTCGAGTATTTTCTTTACGTTTCGTAAGCACGAAAAGCAAAAACCGAAAAGCCTATATTAAAATTTACAGTAGGTCAGATAGATACGGAAATTATCAGACAAAATTGCGGATCTTATACTCTATATATATATAAATATATATATAATATATATAATATATATATATATTATATAAGATATAATATATATATATATATAGTATATATATATATATATATATATATATATTATATATATATATTATATTATATATTATATTATATAATATATATATTATATATTATATTATATAGTATTTATATATTATATATAGCAAAATTAGAAAAAGAAGAAGAACTTCGAACTTAAATTTCTAGAAAGGTTAAAGTTAGTTCTCAAAGTTATCGCGGTATTGAAGAAAATTTTAAATTCTTTGTCGTGACTAACAAGGGGCTGAAACCCTTATAGCTATCAAACTTGCTTTTCGGATGGTGTTGAAGTTTCAAAACCTGTCAACTACCAACACTGACTCTGCAGCAATGCGGGACCATGGTACGTGATATATATTAAATATATATATATATATATATATATATATATATATAATATATATAATATTATATTAATATATATATATATATTTATATTATAATTAAATTTTAAAATTTTTTTTATATAATATATATATATTATTATAATATTATATATATATATTATATATATATAATATATATCGAAATCAATTTAAAGACGCAAAATGTGTGGTATCGGTTAAGCCATAAAAAAATTTGTTTAGGCTTTTAGTACCTTGGGTAATGATGACATCTCTGGAGATCTGCCTTCGATAATCTTCGGCCAAGAGTGGATCCTCTGAGGACTCTCTTATTTGTGAAATTATTCGTCTTTGAGATGGAACAGCTTGCTTCACAACCGGAACAGCTTCTACAACCCGGACCTGAGATAGAAAAACAAAAAATTAAGCTTGTCAAGAAATCTCCTTCATCTCACCAGAATTTACAGTTTATTAAATTTATTACTCTAAAATCGTACATATCTGAATTCATAGACTCTCAATTTGATTTATTTAATTTAATTTGATTTAATTGGCTATTTACAAACTACTCATCAATTCAACTTCTACTTTAACTGCAAAGAGTCATCACCAAATTCAATAATTTCATTTTGTTATTTACTTTTAATCTATATTATTTTACTAATATTAAAAATTATTATTTTATTATTGCTATTAATTATTTTAGTTAAACAACAAAATAACAAAAACAATCTATTGTACCCTTTATAGGGAACTAGAAGGCAATGTTCCTGGTGTATAACTGAGTCGCGTCCGTTACTAATGGAAATCCTGGTGATACTTATTATCTTCCTTCTTTTTTTTATATTTTTCTTCAATTTATGATTTGGTATGAAACGTAGCGCATCAGACATCGCAATTGTTCTCTTTTCTTCCCATTTCAACGAGGATGTATGCAGACGATGGAGCTCGTTATACACCTTAATGGTGTCTTCATTTAATTCTTTAGGTGTGGTACGAGGGAGGTTTTTATACCATGTTTGGACCTCTGGGGGTGCGTGAGCAATACAACGATGGTAGTTGTAATAGGCTAAGTCAGGGAAAGTGGGTAATACCATGAACAATTTAGCATCAGGGTTTTGTTGTTTAACTTCTTTATAAATTTCTTTGATTACTTTAAGGGCGTCTTCAGCCTTAAAAGTTAAGTCAGGGAGGGTGACGGTGTATTCCTTATGGTAGGAACCCTTCGTCAGGGTGTATCGGGCCTGTGTATAAGCCATTCGAAAAATGGAGAAAACCAAGACATGGGTAGTATGCTTGGTTACTTCATATTTTATGCCTTTTGGTACATCTTCGAAAGATGCCAAAATAAATCGTTTAAACTTTATGGTTCTGTTTTCAGGGTTATGCAACCAGGAATCATAAAACGATTCCAAGTACGACACCATCGAATGACCGGCCAAGAGTATCTGAAACATATAATATCACAGATTAATTCCACATAGTAAAACTTTAAAGACTAAATCTAAAACATGCCTAACCACAAAAGAAATACCATTGTCAAACCACATCAATGACAACCGTTTTATCATCACAACCCCTATCTGTAACGTTGTGTAACCTCCAAACCTTAGCAGTGTATTTACCTCATACATCAAGGTTACCAATTACTAATAAAAACAAGAACAAGGATATTATTTTATTAAAATATTAAAATTAATTTTATTACAAAATTACTATTTAAATATGTTATCTCATTTACTTTATTATAATTATGCATCATATCTCATTTAAGCCTATAATAAGGGTCTGGGCCCATACATTGCAATATTTAGTTGGTTTGGGTTTGTACATTCAATAATTCCGTCTGAGGAGCATCTTGTTCTAAATTCCTCGATAGAAAAGTGTTTTCCGTTCCATAGTAGATCATCTTTGGATCATTCCCATTTGACACTCATCCATTCTAAAATAAGAAAAATAGTTACATGGCAAACAATTGTATATTATATATTTCAAGACATTATTATATAGTCAATTATATTTCAAATCTATCTAATACTAGTTAAATCACTTACCTAGAACATTGGGGTTCCATTCATTGGTTTTCTGCTTTCCTAATTATTTCCTCAGCCTATTCGGTTCTCTTTCTCCTTTCTAAGATGCGAGTCTGCACCCAAGGTTCATTTAGTTCTGTGACTGTTGCTCTTTTTCGGGTTCGAGCAGCTACTGGCTCTGAAAAATCGGCCTCTTCCGCAATTTCACTTGACCTATCTTCAGGGATTGAAGGGATAATCGTTTCAGGAGCCCAGTGAAACTATTTTCTTTTTTTCACTAACAGTAGTTTGGGCTATTTTCGGAACCATACCGGAACACTTTTTTTCCATCTCTAAATTCTTTTATTGATTGTTCAGTTAGAGGAAATGATTCGTCTTCTTCCTCACACTAGTGAGAATGAAGTACAATTTAGGGCAATCAGTTCTTTGGACTCGGAGTAGTGCCCATATACTAAGATTTAATGGGGGATAGACGTTCGCTAACTACTGTCACAAGGGAGGTATCTGTAAATCACTATCTCGTGATAACACCCTCTCCTAAGAAAGCCTCCTGACTTGAGTGTCTAGCCACGGAGGTCACTTCTCTTTTCAGTTATTATTAGGGTGATATAGGAGCATATAAGAAGGAGTGTGAAGTAAGTCGTGCAGATACATTTGTAAGGTATGGGGGAGTTTTCTGACAAAGATTTGGCTAGGGGAAATGATAAAGGTGTTTTTTGTACAAAACTTCCAAACTAATGGAGGAAACATCACTCAGCGAGTCATGATTAGATATGATGTTACCATTCATTTATCCATTGTGGAAGGGTGCCCAATTGGTTTCAGGTTCATCTAAATATATGGTTGAAAGATTGGGCAACAATACGCTTTGATTTAAGTGAATTAATTAATCATTAAAAAGTCTGGACCTGGTCACATCCGGAAAACAAAAAGTCTCCTTCATGCGAGTCATTGAGAAAATCAGGGTCTGCTTCAGTTAGAGTTGTGGTCTGAGAGGGCGTAATGAATTCTTCGAGCAATTCCTCAAGAGAGGATTCTCCTCGAACGACAAGTGTGTCAAAAATTCCCAAATGGAGTTCTTATGTGATACAAGGAGGTGAAATCTAATCGTTTTAACTGGACGAGTGATGTACTCAATATTTTCGTCTAGTATCTAACGCTTCCACCACATAAGTTACGTCATTAGAATTTATGTGTATAATCTGTAAAGGACCCTGGTACCTTTCTTTGAACTTATTTATTGTAAGATCCCCAGGTAAGTGGATTTTTAATGCTACTAACTGGTCAACAACGTATGGTCGAAAATTTCGATGACCTTCATCCCAATATTGGGAAAATCTGGTCCAAGGTAATTTTGGACGGGTATCATGGGCCTCCCGATATAAGATTTCGGCTGGAGTTTTACCAGTTTCTGAGTGTCTAGAATGATTGTAAGTTAAGATTACATGATGTAAAAGGGAGTCCCATTCTGTTGGATCTTGTAAAGAAACACGCAAATATTGTAATAATGTTCGGTTGACTCGCTCAACAATACCATTTGATGAAGGGTTGTAAGGTGTAGTATACACGTGATATATATTCAAAGACCGTAAAAGATCTTCAAAAATTGGCCCACGAAATTCTCGGGCATTATCAGTTAGTAAGCGAGAAGGGATTATACTTTCAAGGGCCGCAGCAACTACAGATGTATGTTTACTTTTAATCGGCACAGCAGCCACCCATTTGCTGTAATGATCTATAAATATAAGAGCATAATTGTTTCCTTTCCGAGATTTAGGTAGCTGAATAAGATCTGCAGCTGTTAATTCGAAAGGATATCTAGTGTTAATCTTTATTTTTGGTGGGGTATTAAATATGTTGGAAATTTTAGCTAACTGGCACGTGTGACATGCCATAGAAACATCCTTACAGATTTCTCTTAATTTGGGATGCCATACAAGATTCTCCAATAACGCATATAATTTGCGCTGTCCAATATGGGCAAATTCATAATGGTTGATCACCGTGACCTGTACTGCAAAAAGAAATGATACCACATAGTTATACTGATCATTCCGATTACGATGTATTAAAATACCATCCAAGAGTGATAAAGAATTCAGAGAATAACGGAACAATTTAAGAGGACCCCTCAAAGGTTGATTATGATGTAAGGCTCTTTTCAAGCGCCTTAACAATGGGTCATTTTTCTGACAATCAACTATTTGAGACATCAAAATTTCTACAGTATCTTGAGTATTAATAATCATAGTAAAGTTTTTCAAAGAAATGATTGTGTTAGGTATGTCATTACCACCTGACTCCTAGCCACCGGAGTCAAAAAGACTTTGTTCAAGATTGACTGTATCTTTCGCTACTGTATCTTTCGCTAAATTATTTTCATTTGGAGATTCTGGTTCCAATGAATGAATAACCATTAACAAAGAAGACTGGATTATAGGCGGACTAGGATATGCCTCCAGCGATGACATAACCGACTCAGGTAAAACGTTTTCCGTTGTAATAAGTCGGTTAAAATGAATACCACTACGACAAAACAAAAACAACTTCTTTTTGCTATCAGGTAATCCAAACTGCAAAGGATGATTCTTATTAAAATAAACCAATACTTTTACCTGTCGCAATTTAGCATAGGCTTGGATACTATGAATAAATGGGAGTTGCCCCGGATACCTAGTCAGTTGGAGTTGTTTGAGCACACCTTTTTCATTCCTACCAGTTGGTAAGTGATACTTTTCACGATGTGCTAATAATTCATCCACGACTTCAACCCTCAATTCTAAATGTTGGTCCATGTGATCATACTCGTAATGGGAAAAACACTGGAACAACGAATCGCCACCTCCTGGCATTAAAATTTCTTTAAAGCCATCAGGGACTTCCGGAAGATAGCTTGTTTCCATGGCTTCCAGCTTCAATTCATAGTGAGATCTAGACAATATGTCGGCTATGATATTTTCCTTACCTGGCAAGTAACACAATTCATAGTCCAGGTCATTTAATTCTTCTAAAGTTCTAGCCACCCGAGGGTTTACTAATGGCATGTTCTGAAGGAACAATATAGGTTGATGATCTGTGAATATTATTACTTTGATTTTTATAGAGAAAAGGTTTCAAAGATCTAATAGCCCACCGTATGGCGGCTACTTCCCTTTCTGTGGTACTATATTTCCTTTGGGCTTTCGAAAAAACTGTGGAGATGAAAGCAATTGGTTTTTCTTCGTTGTTTTGTATCTGGCTAAGACAGGCCCCAGCACCTACTCCAGATGCGTCGGTGTATAGTAAAAGGGGTTCCGCCTTAGCTGAACGATCCGGATATACTAACAAGGGAGGTGTAGTCAAAAGTTGTTTTAAGGTATCAAAGGCCTTTTGGCATTGCTCAGTCCAATTAACATTACTGGTACTTTTGAATAATTCGAACAATGGTTGTGCTATGACCGAACAATTAGGGATGTGTCTGCGATAGAAGTTCACTAAACCCATAAATTGTCTCACTTGCCTAACAGTTTTGGGTACTGGGAAGTCTCGTATTCCCTGTAGGTTTCTTTCCAAGGGTATCATGCCCTCATTTGAGATCGTATGTCCCAAAAATTTTACTTTTCTTCTGAGTAAATAAGTTTTTGATGGTTTTAACTTAAACCCATTCACCATGAAGGCTATTAGGACTTCCTCTAAGATGGATAAATGCTGTTCAAAAGTGTCACTAACTATTAGTACGTCATCAATATAGATCATAACTTCCGTCCAAGGGATGTGACTTAGTGCAAGATTCATGGCTCTTTGGAAGGTGGCTGGTCCATTTTTAACACCAAAGGGCATTCGTAAGAATTCCCAATGGAATAATGGTGTAGAAAATGCGTTTTTTTCTACACTGTCTTCCTCCATTTCTATTTGATAATAACCTTTTATTAGGTCGATAGTTGTGAAATATTGTTTTCCTTTGAGACTGAATAGTGTATCTATTAGGTTAGGTATAGGAAAAGAGTCTCCTTTTGTAACTGAATTTAATTTTCTATAGTCAATGCACAAGCGCATCGTCCCGTCAGGTTTTCTAATGGGAACAACTGGGGCCGAGTAGGGAGAGAATGATTGTCGAATGATGCCATTGGCTTCCAGTTTTCTATATACCTCCTCCACCTCATACCGTATTGGACCCTGGAGTCTTCTAACCGGTTCACACACTGGGTCGTCAATTATTGTTTCTATAGAATGCTTTAAGATGGAAGTACATCCCACGTCTGTATCTCCCAGACTTAGTGTAGTTGGATATTTAAGTAGTAATTGTATCAGTTGGTCTTTTTGTTCTTGGGTTAGATCGGTGGAATCCAGGTCAAAAGCCTCATGGAGGTTTGCAGGTGTCCATTCTTTATATGTATTTTGCAATTTCTGCGTTAGTTCAACCAAATGTGTAGGAATTGTATTAGTGGGATTTACTGAAAGGATAGAAAACGTTCCTAAGGTATAACCCTGTTTAATTTTTATATGGTGATCAGTTAGATTATAACAAGGCAATTTTATTGGAGTATCAAGGGAATATGGAATGACAGCGTGATCCATAAAACATGTGATTCTGCCTTCACTAGGTGCGAACAACAAAAGAGCCGCGATAAGAGGGTTCTGCCGAAACATTATTCCTGCGGAGGGAAAGCAACACCTCCAATCCAATTATTGCAAGGATATGCTTTACTCCTGTGCTAATTTTAAGCCTGCCATGTTACTTTGACCATTTTTGCGTCCGCCCATATTATCTTTTGCCAAGCACCAAAAGACTATCGTTATGTCGTGTAATCAATTCTTTATTCGCTAAATCGGGCAAAATGTTTTCCGTACGCAAAAGGTCGTAACCAATAACCAAACCATAAGATACAACTTCGTCCGAAACAACCACAAAATCTCTAGCCCTAGTACATACAATAGCTACTAGAAAGATGTAACGATAGAGTAACTGCACCAAGGACTTCAAAAACGACGTCACCGATGCCACGTAAACCTGTATATTTTGTAGGTTTCAAAGGATATATAGAAGGGTCTAATAATTTATATGTTCGATTGGTTATTATACTGACAGATGCTCCAGTATCAACCAAAGCTTCCAACAGTTCAGTTTGCGCGGAATTATCAATTACAACGCCTATCACTAAGGCTTCTTCCAGAAGGGATTGAGTAATCCTGAACTGGAGAAATGGGCCTTTCGGGCCGTTTATTTTCGGCTTTTCTCTTAGTACTGGCACCTCAGGTTGGAGGGTCTTTTGAATCAACGAAGAGGTCAAATTATTAACGGTGGTTGCTAGTGCTTTCACGGATGCGCGATAAACAATTGGGCAAGATGTTGTAGCGGTCAGTATTGACGAAACATCTACCTTGCTTTCTCGTATGTTATTTATTTTAATCAATTTCATCAATTCACAGCAGGTGCGAAGTATTAATACCTTGGAGGATTCAATGCAAGTCTATCCCATTATTCGAGAACTGGACATATGACTTCCAAATAGTTCAGCGTAATTATTTCGAATTAATCCATTTCCATTCCCTAAAAGCTAATGACAGGTGACCCTTTCTTGGCATGCGTTGCTTGTTTTTTATTTCTTGCGCATTTGGGGCGACTTCTAAATCCAAGCGATGGTGCTGGCCTCTGCCCGGGTGGGGGGCCCAAACTCCCCACAGAGCCTAACATAAGTTTTTTGAATGCTAGGTTATCTTCGCTACATTCATACCCAGTTGGATCCCCTTGCACATGACAGGACATCGAGCCGAGTAGAATCACATTGCTACTGTAGCTTTTCTCTTGTTTGTGGACAGTCCTGCACCACATGTCCGTTAGCTTCACATCGAATACATTTATTCTTGTGTAGGTAGCACTCATCAAATATATGCCCCCTTTTTCCACAAAAATGGCAATACGGGCGAGATGGACAGTCCCTAACGTCATGACCTGCCTGCTTGCAATATTTACAAGATAGGTTATTGCCCGACCACCAAGGTTTTTGTGGTGGTTGGTACTGTGGTACATTGGGGGAACTTAAAGAAGTGTTTATTTGTTGTGGCATCTGCCGTTTTTGTTTCGGTGATGGTGGGCCCCGTTTTGAGGCGTAAAACGTTCGATTATTCCGTCGTGGAGAAACAGGTGGAGTATTAGGTCTTTGAGAGTCATTAATATTTGTGGGAGGTATAGGTGACTGTGCAGCCACCTGAGCAAATGTGGGTACGGAGTAGGATCCCGCTACATTGGGGTTGAAGTTATTTTGAAAAGAGGTTCCATAATAAGCGGGTGTTTGACCATAATACAACAGCTGTCCACATGGTTCATAACCCAAATTAGTCTGTGGTCCATGGGTTATACTTTTCTGAGAACAATATTCTTGTGTCGTAACTGGGGGAGTTGCTCCCATCGATGAATATGGATGGAGGGCTGTGAGATCAATCACCTCCGGAGACGAAGGCGAATTCTCAGTACCCTGTGTTGTTGGTGGATATACGTTTTGTTCCTCACTAGATTTACGTCCCCCTGTGTAATGTTGAGTTATAAGTTTCACTAGGCCATCCCAATCGAGTGGTAAGCCCCTCATAGCAATTTCACACACCACCGCAGAAGCATTTACCTTTTCCTGCATATCAAGGGGCAGGCTGCCGACCAATTTCTCTCTAACCATCTTCATGTCTTTGACATCAGATCCAGGAAAAGCCATTTCAGCTAACCCTTGCAATCTCAATGCATAGAGAGGTATTGTTTCATGAGGAAGGATCTTTGCCTCATTGAAATTCTTTAGGTGAGTTTTTACCTTCTTTCGTAAACATTCAGCGAACCATTCGTTCAGTTGGGCTTTTATTATGGTATAACCAGCGTTATTTTTCATTAATACATCATACACCTTCTTGATGTCACCTTCGAGATACATTCCCAGGTGTGTTCGCCACCCTTCAGCAGTTGCTCTAGGGTAAGTTATTGTGGCATATTCCTCAAACCTTTGCAGAAATTGAGGAAATGGTTCTCCATTTTCTAAGGAGTACTTGCCTACTGGGATCATTTTATTCGAATTAGGTGTATGCTTCTCCAACAACAAAACAACTTTCGTCAAAGCCATTATCATCTCTTGGTTCTGTCGATATATGGCCTTTAACCAATCTTTGTCAGTGATTGGAAATGGGAGTAATTCCGTTGAAGAAGGACGTGTAGTCTGGCTCTGAGAAACCAGAGTAGAGGACGGTGGGGTCTGTTGTTGACCATTCTCCAGTGGTAACACAGAGGCGGTCCCCTGGTTCTCTGTTATTTGGGTCAATCTATTCTTTCGGTCCATCAAATCATTAGACAAGGAATATTGTTGGGCCAACTGTTCTCTGGTTATTCCATCATCTGGGATGGAACTTGATGGGAGTACTGGTCGCAATCCCCCTTCACTAGTGTTCACCACCTGAGAAGTGGGATCGACTGCTTCCTTACGCTCCAATGTATCGTTTTCCTGTTCATCTTCAGAATTTTGTAATTGGGTGACATTCTCCCCTTCTCTGGGGTTGGGGGGTGTTTCGTCACCTGTTAATTTATGATCAGCCATTATTTAAAAAAAAAAAAACAAACAATACCACGAACAACAAACTTACCAACAACCCAAAAAGTCTATTCAATTGTCAACAAACAAAGACAACACCAACAAAGACAGGAAGGAAAGGGTAGCTATATGAGCAGCAGTATCAGAAACTACGCTCTGCTACCACCATTATAAGGGTTGAAATTTTCGAGTGTGATTCTTTAGTCAGTAAGCTCACCCTTTTTTAAATATAAACAAAACAAGTTACAAATTTCAAAGATAATAAGCAAAAATACCACAGTGAAAAACGAAATTATCAATATAATGGTCCAATCGGACAATAAAAAAAATATTGTGTAGTTTCTGACACTTACCACTGGTTTATCCACTCTTCCCTCCTCTTCTAAACGAACACGTGCAATACACACAATGAGAACAAGGCCATGCAGCATCAACAGAAAAAGACAGTGACACAAGAACACTCAGCTTCTCACTCAGTTAACATGAAAAAAAAATATAGGTGAAATAAAGTTTGTAAATTAGCCAAGTTGGGGTATAAGCAGGTGTATGTACTCAATTACCTTCTTCAGATGATTTTAAACACTTTTTTAGACACTTTATATTTCGACCAGCTTCCTTAAAAACTCATTTCCTCAGCAACATAGGCAGTATATGGTAAAAAAAAGATATAATGAATCAGATCAACTCCCGGCAAAAAAAACTACAGAACCCACAAAATCATATCAGGTAAAAGAGGTATCTGACGAAAAGCATTCAAATTTGACATAGACCAACACCAAAAAAAACAACAAACCCTTTTCGACCACTATCAAACACACTCTTGCTATGGTTCTAAAGTAAACTCATGCCAGGATAAAAAAAAACTATGATAAGGAAGTGAATCAGATATACAAATATATACACCATAAAAAAAAATGTTTCCCAAAAACAAATTCACCAACTACCATGCAAAGTAGAGGGAATAAGAGAAGAGATTATCTAATCTAATCTATAATTAAATTTTGCTAAGAGTACAAGGAAGGTTTTACAAGGATCTAAGGGTCCAATCACCAAAGGTTATTATTAGGAAGGAAATCTTACCAACTTCCTCAAATGTAAACAATACTCTCAATCCAGCACACACTTCGCTAAGAAAAATTACAGTAACTAGATAAAAAAAAACTAAAGTTCAAAGTTTACTAACTACCACGATTTGGACAGTTCCAACACCAAGAGGTAGATGGAGAGAATCATATAAAGGTTCAGTGCAACAAGAGTTTTAGAGGAGAGAGAGAGAGATGACAGGTTCCTCCGTCTGCAAAACCCAGTATAACATACAAGATATGAGAGGATTTAAAAACGATTCAATTATCCTCAAACTATATTTAAGGTACCTGATTTTCTTTTCTGCTACAAAAGTAATAAGCGTATAATTAAATCATATAATGCTTTTCATAAGCTTAGCCGCGTTCGAAAAGCTGATCGGTCATTCTATGAATAAAAAAAAACAGGTGAAGTGGCGTAACAAAAAAAAAATCCCACACCACACACAGAAAAAACGTATCTATCAGCTTTGTTGGCCCGTTTGAGTCGTTCTACAGGAATAAACATGGTAGTATCCAGTTTTCCTGCCTTTAACAATAATTAATTTTTTTTTATGAAAGTTGGCGCGTATGGTGTCCACAATCCTCTATATAACCATGGTTATATTACCCCAAAACATGTTACAACTTAATTCTACAAAAATTGATAAATAAGCTTTTAGAAATTCAAGTAAATATATACATATATATCTTAATAAAAAAACACATTTAATAATATATAATTGTGTATATATATATAGTCAGAAAACCAAGTTTATTTCATTAAAGTTCATATATTGTTAACTACACAATTACACATTTTAAAAGTTTATTTTTACGGTTACCCAATATGTGTATAGTGGGCATTCATCTAATTAACACTGTAGTTTATACTAAATCAACAAAAATCATAAAGAACTTCACACACAAATGAGACTGTTTTGTTTTTATTTTCTATTCATAAACTTCACAATATACTTGTTGATTGTACGTAAAGGTTAATTAATGATCACACTAAACTTGGGCAACTAGGTTCCGTAAATGTACAAGTTTTTATATAATAAAAGTTATTAATAATTCCCTACAAAAAATAATATTCTAACTTCATACAGGTAGATCTGTGAATAATACCTGAGACATGGTGAAAATAGTTAATCGCTGTCACTTCTGACAAGAAATCTTGTGAAATTGAATCGTTGGGGAAAGGAAACTTAAAGATTTTCCTCGTCACAAAGGTGAAGTTATGATTTTAGAATCAAAGTCCAAACCCCAAACCTACATGAACATAACACGCTAGTAAGAGGCATAGTCAAACTATCTAGGTCATATTCATAAAAACTATTTGAAAAAGGAAGGTATTATATCAGTCACTACAACCATCAAAACAAAATATAAAAAAATAAAAATAAAAATAGAATGGGAAGTGTAAAACATACATACCTTAACAACTGTTAAGGTTTTTCTTGTTAAATTCAGGCAACAGATTCCAATCAATATGCAGCCGATTGGTATCCTCTAAGTTAAGTAGCGTAAGTATGATGGTAGTACAAGAAAGTAGTAGTCAGAGTCAAGTGTACCAGGCAGTTACACACTCAATTTATAGCAAACAACATCAACTTCAATGAGAAAGTAGTAAAAGTTATTGCTGGAAAAGGAGAACATGGCACATATTAAGCAACAGCAAACAAAACAGACAGTCAAAAGAAGAAACCCTACAATATATATATATATATATATATTATATATATATATATATATATATATATATATATTATATATATATATAATATAATATATATATAATATTAATAATATATATATATATAATATAATATATATATATACTATATAGTATATATATATTAGGATGGCGCCGGATAAGTGAATTAGCCGGAAATACCGGATATCCGGGCCGCGATATCGGATACGTGAATTAGCCCGGATAGCCGGATACCGGATATCGGCAGTCTGTTATATAGCGTCGGGCGGGGTGGGACTAAATAAAAAAAAAAAATTTTCTCATCGTGGTAGTACTACAAGTTTTATGTAGATTATCTTTAATTCTAGAGAGTTTATTATTATTTAAAAAATATAATAAATTAGTGTATAAAATGTCCATAAAAACAGAATTTCACATTTGAAAAATGCGAGTTTTTTTAACTTTGTTTTTAAATGAAAAGCTATGGACAATTTTAATTATATTATTTTTCAGTGATACAGATTGAGCTATGTATAGCTTTAAACTAGCCGCAAACTAAAATTTTTGTTCCAAACATGTGCATAGTGGTTTCGCTTAAAATCTGCCTGGGCCTAAACTTGGCCCGATTTCATCCCCCCCCCCCATAAAATTGATGATGGGGTGAATTTTGTTGTAGATTTGTTATTCTATTTATTTTATAACCACCCTATTATTATTGACATTTTTATTACGTAAAGCTAATTTAAATTATAATAAACATGTTACTAATATTTAGGTAAAAATTAAAAAATAAAAAATAGAATTTATATGGAAAATATGAATTCAAAAAAGTGTCAAAATGTCCCACCGAATGGGGTGAATTGGGCCACCACATTTTTATTCTTATTTTATTATTAGTCCTGGCAACAACAAATCATAAATCTTTTTTTAATTTGGTAAACAATTTCTTTATATTAAGAAAAAATATAATACAAAATTGAATTTATAACATAAAGAGGCAAATAACAATAGTGGCCCAATTCACCCCACAATGGCTGGTCCAATTCACCCCTTCAAACTGAGTCTAAATGAGCTTTATTTAAATTTAATAAACTGCGTTTATTAGAATTACATTATTATTTTTGTGTGTGCTTATATGACCTACTATAAGGCCTTGATTTTCAGAAAAAAAAACCCAAAAAGTGTATTAGGGGAAAGTGCGGGAGACCTAGTTATACTAAGAGTGGCCCCAGCGGCACTTCTATATAACAATAAATCCAGATTTATATATATATAATATATATAAATATATATATATATATAGTTATATATATCATATATATATATATATATATATATATATATATATATATATATATATATATATATATATATATATATATATATATATATATATATATATATATATATTTTTTTTTTTTTTTTTTTTTTTTTTTTTTTTTTTTTTTTTTATATATTGTTTTGTTATCAGATTAGGTGCCCCCTGTATCTAAAAAAAAAACACTATATCTACAGAAAACTAATTATATTTTTGAATTCAGCGTACATTGTAATGCAAGAACTAAAAAATAAAAAATATTAAATTATTTAATATTTAATAAAATAACTCCAAAAAAATATTATAATCGCCTACGTTTCCAAACTTAATTTAAACATGATACCATAAAAATAAACGTTTTCCTTATATCTTTTCAATACTTTAAGGGAAACTAAAGATAATGGCAAAAATTAAAAATTTAAAAAATTAAAAATTAAAGTTAAATTTAAAATTGAAAAATTAAAATTGCATATAGTTTAGGTTAGTCAGGTCATCGCCCGTCATTCAAAAAAAAAAATTTAATTTCTCAAGAACATCTATCTATCATAGAATGTGTGTGCTGTGGTGCCGCGCGTGCCCGCGTGATGTTCGCCTTAACATTGAAAAGAAAATATTGGGCGACTCATGTCTGAGAAATTTGGGAAAAATATTGGGTTGGGAACGCAGAGAATTATCGTACATGAAATCTATTTATTCATTATTATTACTTTTTTTTATCTCACTTTATTTAATTTCTTCTTCATTTTTCCTCCATTACAATGTGCGCTGATTTCAAAATTGTATTCAGTTGTTTACGTAGCTATCATAGTTTTTTTTAATACA
>JABUQX010011693.1:20000-23395 GCA_015478945.1 Trachelipus rathkii | reverse complement strand
ACACACATACACACACCTCACATATACAAACACACATCTGTTGGTGCAGAGGAAACAAGTGTTTTGAAAACAATGCCTCCGTTTATATATATATATATATATATATATATATATATATATATATATATAAAGTTAAATAAATATAAAACGTGTTTGAGAAATATTTAAATATAAATTTATTTATAAAATATATATATATATATATATATTATATATATAATATATATATATATATATATATATATACATATATATATATATATTTATATATTCAAGCTCTTTTAGATGAGAATTTTTTTTTCAGATTAAAAACTGAAAAATTAAGGGTAAAATTAAAATCATATTGAGGAAAATGTGTTAATAAATTTAATGTCAAATATTAGTGAAGCTTAAAAACTAGAAATTCTTTAAAACAAAAAAGTATATATATATATATATATATATATATATATATATATATATATATATATATATATATATTATAATATATATATATATATATATATATATATATATATATATATATATATATAAATTATATATATATATATATATATATATAATATATATATGCGAACATGTGGAATTTCGTGGCCACTTTTCTTAGCGTAGTTTTTTTTTTACTGAAAAAGTTTAAAATACCGTATAATTTAAAAAAATTATTTAGGGTAGGAAGTTCTTTAAATATTAGATTCTTTTACTTTTTTTTATATATTAAAAAAGTGATGAAATTTATACGGAATTGTGCTTTAGTTATATAATTGTTTCCTTGCTAAAAAGAGTTATTAAATGTTGATTTATTGTTCATTTTTTATTTATTTATTATTTATTTATTTATTTATTTATTTATTTATTTATGTATTTAATATAGTTAATATCTCTGAAAATTACAAGTTTGAAATAATAGTTAATATCTCTGAAAATTACAAGTTTGAAATAATAGAAAAGCCGTGTATAACTCAATTAAAATGCTTCACCTCTACTAAAATAAGTTGAGTTTATAGAATTTTTTTTCTTCCACCCGAAACCATGAAATTTAAAACAGATTGTAAATATATAACCATTAAAATTTTATGACAAAGCAGAAACGGTGGACCATCAAATTTCATGAACCAAATATTATATATATATATATATATATATACTATATTATATATATATTTTTACTATATATATAATATATATATAATATAATATATATATATATATAATATATAATATATATATATATATATATATATTATATATATATATATATATATATATATATATATATATATATATATATATATATATATATATATATATATATATATAATATATATATATATATATTATATATATACATTATATATATATATATTTATATATTATATATTTATATATATATATTATACTTTATTAAACCAGGGGCAGTAAAAATTTATACTTTGTAAAGTTGGTAAAACTGGGAAATGCATTTTATGATCCTAAATTTATGAAACAGAAAAAGATACAAACTTTATTTGTAATGGTTAATTTTAATATATAATTTAATTAATATTAACAAAAAAGTAAAAAGAAATTGATATATATTTTTTTGGGCTTCACACTTAAGCTTATAAAATGAGTAAGCTTAGGCAATTTATTACAGTTTAAATTTGATGTATCTACGAAAAGTTTGTAGGGGCCATAACACTGTTTTTTTTTAATAACGAATAACGAAGGGTGGGATACACGTGGCCCCAAATGCACGCAGACCACCCGCGGGCTTCCTGCAAATACCTTCATTTTTTTCTATCATCGATACTTTGAGAGTTATTACAATATTTAAGTTTTGGCATTTTTAAGGTTTGTTAATGAGCTTACACTGTAGGTACTTATTACAATTTTTTATTTGAAGGTTTAAATTTACGAACAGAAACTTAAAAAAAGACTTTTTACTTGATAAGATACATACTAATATCCCCAAAATATAAGTCAATGCTTTAATATGCCAAAAACATGCTTACTTTGCATTTAAAAGTGCTTTTGGATCGTGTTTTTCTCTTGTGAGTTCATTTGGTTTCTCTTATCAAAAACCACATATAATCACCAATCATAGGCACTATCCCAACGTCCCTGGTATCGCCTTTCCATTGTCTGAATATCCTGGTGAAATCTTTCACCATGTTCTTCACTTACATCCCCTAAATTCTCTCGAAAAAAAGTCCAAATGCGAGTGTAAATAACGCACCTTTAATGACATACGGCACCCATTTTTTTTATAACAATCAATGAGCATTTTTATCAGCTGTTTTGTAATTTGGATCTTTACAATTTCCTAAAAATCCCTGAACCACATTACGGAATGCACACCAGGCATCATTTTCAATTATGCTCGTCTTTTCCTTCTATTTCAAACGAACTTCCCGGGGATATATAAACCATTCTATTCAATGAGCTCATCAATCTTCCAGAAAAAAAAAGAAGAAAAAACTTCTACATATATATATAATATATATATACTAATATAATATATATATATATATATATATATATATATATAATATATATATATATATATATATATATATATATATATATATAAGAAGCTGCTGCATATATTTGTAGAAACATACGTTTCTTCTTTTATATGTCATGGACTTGTCATAAAACAATTTTACTTACAGAAGGGGTGGTGAAGGTATAGGGTAGTTTTCATTATGAGGAACTGGGGTTCTGGATGAGGGAATATCTGGGTATGGAAGAGATTGCCTTCCTTTACCTTTTCCATATTTTGTAATATCCACCATGCAGAAGTAGCAGTCATCATAGTGATTCATTGGCTCTCGCCATATTCTGGGAATAGCCAAAGGCATTGCTTTTCTTGTTCCTCTTACCCATCCTTCTAGGGTTGTTTTACAACTTCCACATATAATGAGGTGCCCAGTGCTTATCTTAATCACCAATAGGCATACCAAAGTAGAGCCTGTATGCTATCCAATACTTGGTTCCCTTCACAATTTTGGTGGAAATGTGCTTAGAACTAGCATAATATCCACACACATAACAAAATGAATCTGCCAACGTTTTACACTGTCTACTTGCAATTTTATAAATGTTTATTATATTATTACTAATATTATGAAAATTATAAGATATTAAAATTTGGTACCTCACCATCAAAATTATTGCACAACAAGAATGTAGTAAACTATATACTAAGATATATATATTTATATATATATAAATATAATATATATATATATATATATATATATATATATATATATATATATTATATATATATTAATTATATATATATATATAATATATATATATATATATAATATATATATATAATATATTATATTATATATATATATATATGATATATGATAAATCGATCTTAAACATGAAAATTCCCCATAAAA
>JABUQX010011693.1:7500-12500 GCA_015478945.1 Trachelipus rathkii | reverse complement strand
ATCAAACGAAAGTGCGCTAACCCCTTCTAGGGTTCTCCTACTGCGCAAAATCTTTCTGGCCTTCTTGCCAAAAACATCTTAACAACTTTCCGGAAATTCTGCCTTACCTCCTCTTATTCGTTCTGATGGATCTGTTGCTAATACTTCTGCTAAAAATGCCAAGGAGCTTAGTCTTTAGTGACTTATTTTCCTCTAACTCAACCCTAGACGATTCTGGCATTCCTCTTCCTCCTCCTTCTCCTCTCAGGTGTCCTATGCCTTTTGCCTGTGATTACATTTGATCGGGTGCACGGGCTCCTGAAATCTATGAACGTTAGGAAGGCGGGTGGCCCGGATGGCGTTCCTCCCCGAGTTTGAAGGAGTGCTTGCCTCCGCTGCTGACCACGCGCCTTGTTCAACTATATTCCTATGTCTCAATACAATTAATACTTTCAGTCAATGTTGGAAGCACGCACATCTCCAACCGATTCCGAAAAAAAAGATTAAGTCATAAGTACTACAGTGCTACCTAAAAATTTAATACTTTATAATCTTAAATCTTTGTAAAATAATATCATTTCACTTCTTAGAATTTCGAAATCTTGAAAATGTCTGAGTTTACGGAATTAAAACCGGTCAGGCGAAACTAATAAATATAATTATGCCTCAATACTTTCTTTTTAAAATATTTTCTAGAATAGTTTTAAGAAAATTAAATGGAAATTAGAAGAAAACATTTCCGTGAATTGAAGCAAAAACTAAAAACTTCGCATTATTAATTATTTATTTTATTGTTTGTTGGTAATTTATTATTATTATTTATTAATTATATTATTATTATTATATCTATATTATTATTATTATTATTATATTATTATTATTATATCTATTATTATTATTATATTATTATTATTATTATTATTATTATTATTATTATTATTATTATTATTATCAGTAGTAGTAATAGTTGTATTATTAGTAGTTGTGGTATTAGTAGTAGTAGTAGTTTTATGTAACTTGAAAATATTAAATGTATAAATCTTGTACTTTGTTTCTGTGCAATTATTTTATCCAAATTACATTGTCTTTTTGTCATTATACCAAATGACCGGATCGATGTTGCTAAGGGATCATTCAGGTCTTTTTCCAAACAAATTTTCAGAGGTTATCTGTTGAACATTTATGATACTTTCTATGGCTTTAAATCATGCTCTTCAATTCTCACCTTGAAGACTTAACAATTTGATTATACCCACAGTCGTGCATGTTTAAGCGTCTAACCAAATTACAGAAAACCAATCGAGCTGTTAAACATTTTAAATTCAGCTCACCAATTATCCTGGGTGAAAACTTATTTGAAAAGTAAGCGAATATTAGCTAGTTAAGTTGATATGATTTTATAATTTGCAAAGTGTTATAAGAGTAAGTAGGGAATAAGTAAAACTGCTATAAATCTATGTTAATGCCACACGTATTACATTGTGCACAATTCTGGCCACTTCATTGGAATATTATATTACTGTATTTATATATATATAATATATAATATATATATATAATATTATATATATATATATATATATATATATATATATATATATAGTTATATATATATATATATAATATAATATATATATATATATATATATATATGTATATATATATATATATATATATATATATATATATATATATTTATATATATATATATATATATTAATATATATATATATATTATATATATATATATATATATATATATAATATATATATATATATATATATATATATATATATATATATATATATATATATAATATATATTATATATATATATATATATATATATATATATATATATATATATTATATATATATATATAATATATATATATATATATATATATATATACTATATATATATACTATATAATAGATATATATTATATATATATATATATCCGAGAAGTCAAAAGGTAGCCCCAACAAAGATGATTACTGATTTGAGAGTAAAAACAATTAGAGAGGCTAGCGTAGATTGGGGATGTGCTTTTATTGAAGTATGACGATTCTTAGAGGGAATATGATTCAAATTTAAAAATATTTGCATCTTTCTATAATACTGAGATGAGGAGATTCAATTAATCTTTGTTTATAGTAGACCACGGAAGGAAGGAAGGGGGAGTAGGCAATTTAAGAAAGTCAATAAGAGGTCATGTTATCTTGATATAAGAAAAGATGAAGATTTGGTAATTGTTGCTTACGAATCACTTGTAACATAAAACAGGGTTCATTGCACTTCATGATAGATATATGGATTGTCTGAGTGTAATAAATTGTATCATGACTAGGCCAAACTTACAAGTTTAAAGCTAGATAATATAATTATTCAGTTTGCGTTAAAAAAATATACTCTAATTAATTGACCAGCAATATATAAAATAATTAGCATATTTCTATAGTAGGGGAAAGTAGGGTAATGACGCTCAGGTGGGTAATCCCGCTTACCCAAGTTTTTCCTGAAACGCTTGAAATTACACTATGGTATCAGTGTTGCCATATCGTGTGCATCAATATAAGACGCCAGTAGTCGACTGACCGCAGGCGAAAGAGTACTTTGATTGTGATGTTCAAATTTATTATTTTTCACTTTTTCATATAAAATTGGAAGTCTCTATGATAAAAGGTAACAATTTTTACGTTTTAATTTAGAACTTTTTATTATTATTTATATCATCTACATGCATTTAGTATTTAATTCACATATTTAGTTTTTTGAAAATGCTTTTGTGTGCCATAAAGTAATCCAAAAAATATCAAACATGTCGAGGGGGGGTAATGGCGTTTGGGTGAGCGGAATTACCCCAAATAATATATATATATATATATATATATATATATATATATATATATATATATATATATATATATATATATATATATATATAATAAAAAACAATATAAAAATATATATATATAATATATATATATATATATATATATATATATATACTTAATATATGCACACTATCAACGGATGCCAAGAAGAATGGAACGATGTACATCAAAGGCTTCGTGGACAGTAGCAACAATGCAGGCAGCAATGAATGCAGTAGCTTCAGGAACATCGATTAAAAATGCTTCAAAGGAATATAACATTCCCTTTAGTTCAAATTAAGGATAGAATTAAGGCAGGATCGTGCTATGCACCATCCTATTGCCTCCAATAAACAATTTTCACTCTGCGCGCCATTACCCTACCATGTGAACGCTATTGCCCTCTATGTTCGGGTAATACCGCTCAAGGACTAATTCACTAAACTCGTTAATATTTTTTTTTGGGAATTTAGTTTTAAATTTTGAACTGCTGATACTTGTTCTCAATTCATTTAAGATTATCTTCGATAATAAAGTTTTAATTTTTCTTTAAATTTAAGTTTGTTATTTAATTTTTTCCTTAGGTGCACGCCATTACCCCACTTTCCCCTATGTGCTTTTGTGGAGTTTGGCTTATATACATTTATATCTTTGTGAAGATCTTATTGACAAACAATGGGTACAGTTATTTGCTCTAGCATGTTTAGTCCATATATAGAGATGCTTGGTTCATACTTTATTCATTTTGAATGTCACATGTGCATATGGGTTATTTAGTTGTCTACTTTAGTTTGACTGGGCAGTCTTGTCATTATCTCTATTTTCCTTATGTCTTTATGTCAATCGATATCCTTAATTTTAAACAAAATTTGCAGTTATTTGGTTTGTTACAAATATTTATACAAAGCCGTACAGCATCAAAAGAACATTAAAACTCAGAAAACTATCGTTCCATAAATATAGAGTCTAATTCTGGCCACTTTCTGTTTTGACCACATCAACACTGGCTTAGCTACAATGATAAAAATGGGGAGATTGCACTAAAAACAAAACGTTAAAGAAGCTCTTCAGATTGACACTTAAATATGCTCACCTTTAAAAATTTTTGTACTTGTCAATAACTACTGAGCAAATTGCAACGGCATAATAAGTAGATGAAATCTTTCATTTTACGTTATATATATATATATATATAATAATTATTATATATATATATTATATAATATATATATATATATATATATATATATATAATATATATATATATTATATATAATATATATATATATATATAATATATATAAATATAATATATATATATATATATAATATATATATATATATAATATATATATATATATAATTTAATATACAAGCCGTAGCCAGGGTGGTTGAGCTGTCTGAACTCTTCGAAATTATTTAAGCTATAAAAAATTTTGATGGTTTGAATCCCTTAATTTCAGTTGATATGAATAAAAATAAATAATCAGAGCAAAGTAGGAGAAGCATAAATTAATAGAAATGAGAAAATAATTTTGATTCATGAAGAGTTGTTTGGTTTAATGACGTTTGAAAGCACTTAAGGTTAGGCTCAAGCGGAGTCAGTAATACTAGCATTAAAATAAATAGTGATTTTCCGTTTGGATAACGCCATGGAGGTGAAACAGAAATGAAGAATAGTTTTAGAGGTTTGTAAGCTTTCGAAAATATCCAACGGTATTGTTTGTTCATTGCTGTTCACATTCATGTGGAGTCCAACACACTAGAAACTTTATTGGTACATTGAAAAGGACTATGAACTATTTTAGTTTACGAAGAGGGAAAATATACAATGGACAAAACTAACAAGTATGCGAGAAATGAGGTGGATGAAAAGTTACTATCTAGAGAAGTTTTTAATGCAAGAGCAAACTTAAAGAGGTTTGAGATGGATCATGATATTGAACCTTCTTCACAATCCTCAAATCTTTTGAAATATATAATCGCAAGTGAATAGGTTATAAGTTTAATTATGATATCAACTTTATTCTCCTTCACTTTTCCATTAGTACTATATTACAGTCTCCATCATTAGTGACAGCAACTGTTCTTACTCGTATGGAAAACGTGATGCTTCTTTTCAAGCATTGTGAAAGTTGCAATAG
>JABUQX010011692.1:0-46126 GCA_015478945.1 Trachelipus rathkii | reverse complement strand
TTGAATTCTAATACTGACTCTTTCTAGAAACTCAGCTCTACATCTCACCAACTTTCAGCTTTATACGATCAATTTAAATTTTTTTATGGGGTGGGTCCCCCCTTCGGGGGGACCCACTCAAACGTAACTTCGTATACAGCAAGGTTACCTCATCATCTAACTACTCTCCAAATTTTAACCCAATACGATAAGTTCGGAGTCGGAGGCAGGCTGGCAATCGGAGTCGGCGTCGGAACCGGATGCGAAGACGCGGCCACGGCGGAATCCGAAGTCGGACACGCCATCAAAAAAATCCCTTACAGGATCGTTTTCGGCTCGATTCATTTCCTTCCGGAAATCAGATCTTCGACGTAATAATAATAATAATATGTATGCGCACGCACGCGCGCTCGCGCGCTACTGACGTGATCTCGGCTGCGCCGAGATTGCGTACAACAAATCCCAACTCTCGTTGGAAAGCAGCAATCTCGGGTTTGGAAAGCCAAAGGTATAAACGCGGGCGTAGCGGCTACGCTCTCGGGGGTGACCCCCCTCTATATACATCCTACAGACTTGAAAATTACACGGATTCATGCTTATCCCATATATAGATTATATTCCAAGTTTCAGACCTATATCTCTATTCCTTCATATCGAAAAGGCTGATGGTGGTCAAAAGCGGTCATCACTACTCACGCAACACATTTCTTCTTTTTACTTAATATTCTTGATAAATCATTTTCTCTTGATCCAACAAACTTCTAAGACTTTGAGGCGTTAACAGGATATTTTCACATTATTAATATTACTTGTTTTGTTAAGAGTGTTGTTCTCTCTTGGATGGATTACGCATGAAACAGTTGGATTTGATATTGTTCACATTATCATCATCATCATCATCATCATCATCATCATCATCATCATGAAAGAGTGTCGTTCTCTCTTACATGGAGTATGCATGAAACAGTTGGATCTGACATTGTTCATATCATCATCATCATCATCATCATCATCATCATCATCATCATCATCATCATCATCATCATCATCATCATCATCATCTGCTCTCAATGGCCATCTCTCTAATCTCTATCATTTTGTCTAACTATCCCTTCACTCCTTTTATATCCTCACTATTGCAACGAATATTGCTATTCTGAAACCTTCGAATCGCATAAATCCGCCTTTGAGGAGAGGTCCTATGACTCGTTATTTCACACAATTTCATCCTTTCTCTGCCTAACTTTCTGACCCTAGACTTCACCGCTATGATCATTCATATCTTCTGCTTCCCCTTCCCCTTCCCTTTCTTTAACTTGCACCTTTTTAAACAGCTTGCATCGAGACATCTCGACCTTTAAATCGGATCCGGAAATTGTATCCCAACTTTGTCCTTTAAAGTTAACGTAATAAATATATATATATATATATATATATATATATATATATATATAAATATATATATATATATATATATAAATATTATATAAATATATATATATATATATATATATTATATATATATATATATATATATATATATATATATATATATATATATATATATATATATATATATATGAAAAAGGACGGGAGTAAATTATTTTAAAGAATGGGTATATTTCATATAATTATTGGCAAAGTACTTGACCATCAATAGATGGAAATCTTAAACCCTTCTTGAGGTTTCTCGCCCACCTCTTATATAATTATCATCTACGGTACGCAATGGTTGTTCTAGATCCGTAATCAAAAGGAAGCTTGGGTTTACCAACAGCTACACATGTAGCTATTATATAGAAGGATACCTTCCTAACGTCTTTCTAATTACTAGAGCGTAGACAAAATAGTTTTCAACTATAGGTTTCTTGAGAATAAACAATTGCGTGTAGTCTGTATTTAATTGTTGTATATGTTAAATTTAACGTATATATTTTACTTTTAATTTACTGTATAATAAGCTACAGATATACAATAATAAAAAATACTGTCACTGTAATTGTTGTGATTATTATTTCTTTTCGTATTCTGTATTTCGTGAATTTATAGATACAGGAAATCGTTTAATAGCAGCAGCCTCGATATCGTTTTTTTTTTTTATATACGAATGATAAAAATACATAAAAATACAGCGCCCTCTGGAAAGTCGTTTAACACACTGTGAAGTCAAAGAATTTTATAATAAATAAATAAATAAAAAAAGATTTGGAATTCGTTTGTCATTAAGCGGAAGGTTATGTTAACAGCTATTATGGAAGCCATCTTGGAATGTAATTATATGGCTTGTGGTATATCGAATGGCTGATTTTCAGACATGATCATGGAGTATCAACGATGGAAAATCTGTGTTTATAATAATAATAATAATATTAATAATAATAATAATGCAAAGTATGATTGATTTGTGTTGGTTGAAGAGATTTGGAGTTGTGTTGGTGTTAATCTGAAGGTTTAGAATGGGTTATCGATCATTATGTTGTTAATGTAAATTAATTAGTGGGACTAGTTATGTGAGGAGGGTATACGAGGGAAGAGGGTGAATTAGACGTGAAGAGTTTAGTGAACATTGGTAATAAGTGATATTATGTAAGAACGCTCGCAAGTAATCATTGATGTGAACAAGTTGAAACTGGATAAATCTGGAAGCAAAAGGAAGCAATTGGTAGCAGTGCAAAAGAAGTTGAGTGTGCTAAATGGAATAGATTGTAACAGTGAGTGTGGAAATGAAGAGTATGAGTGCGTTAAAAGTTAAAAGAGCTTGTGAATTCTAAGCCATGATTGAGTTCAAGAGAAGTGCTGGATATTAGGAGGAAAAATGCTAAAGGATGCTAGTAGAGAAAGAGAGGGTAACTGAACTTTGGAAGGGGCATGACTGGACCATACAAAGGAAGGACCTTTGGAGGAAGCTGCAAAGTTAAGATTAAGTAAGAATACACCAGATATTGAAAGGTGGTGTTTACCTATAATGGAGTGTGAGGGAGTGTGAAAGAACATATCAGGAATCCTGTATATAATTTGCGTAATGAGAGTGATGTGACTGTGTGTGGTTTATGCTGCTAGACGGATAGGTATTTTGGGATGAGCACATGCAGAGGGTATGGGTAGTTGGAAAGTTTTGTAAATGGATCTGCGTAAGATGTGAATTATTACGATTGAATGACAGACGAGCAGAGGTGATGATTGGATCTTGACAGTTGTTATGTTATTAAAGCTTTATGGGATTAGTCGAGGAATTGGAGGAGGCAGTATAGACTCTTTATTAAGGGTAAGAGAAGGTATTGTAGAAAATATATTGGATATTTATTGAGAGTTTAGGGAGGTATCTGGTGTTTTGGTGGAAAAGTGCCTGACGATGCACTAGATTGTGGTAACCACAGTGCGTTGGAAGTAGTATGAGATGTGTGATCAAATCTTTCATGAGCTGATGAGAAAATGAAGAGAGAGACTAAATTGATTTACTTTTATGGTATTTCAACAGTGGTCTGATAGGGTATTTGTTATATCGATCGGATTTTACATTACCTTACCAAAATCTGCAATAATAATATCGGACTATTTCCCCATGTGAATTGAGCTTTACATATTGGTTATTGATTCACTGTTGGTGCATTATACTATTTATTTGATATTAATTTACTTATTGTATAAATTTCTTATTGTGTTGTGTCGCACTACTCCCACATCCCGCTTGTATTTCTTGACTGACTATTAAATAACTTCTTGAGGGATGGAGTTTCCCATTGAACTAAATCTATTCCTTCATGAACTAAATTATTCAGATTGAATTCAAATAACATGTTAAACCTATAACAGTGTTTAAAAGTTTGAGGTACCTCAGGAAGAACAATTTACTTAACATGATCGGGAAGACCTATAAAATATTATCCATCTTCCTGATAGCTATGAACGCCCACGGAGCAGACATCTCCCTCCGTTGAGGATAGTATCGCCTTAGTAATTGGCTTGGTTTTCTGTTCTAGGTTGACGTAAAACAAGTCTTGAGACATCCGACATTATTGACATATGATTTCTCTTTCTTTGATTGCTTTCAATTTCGACTTTTGCTTCACAAATAGTGGAGAGTGACTCTAATCAGGAACATTTTCGTCCCGCGTTCTACCTCGTTGATATATTATATATATATTCTATTTATATAATTATGGTAATTTATTATATTTATATTATATTTATATACTATATTAATATATATATATGGGAGATAAGGTGGAGCTTTCTTTTCGACTCTATGTGTTTCTACTGCTTTCTATTTCCATGTCGTCACGCACCTTATCCCATGTCTGGAAATGAGAGTAAAGAAGAATAAACTAGTACTGGATATATAAATTATATCTATATTAATTATATTATAATATTATATTTATATTTATTTAATTATATAATAATATAATATTGTTAATTATTTATATATGCTATTTGAGCTGGTCTTAAATCTCCTGAATGTACTAGGACAGTAAGGTTTTGTACTAAATTTTACTAAACTAATTTTACATTAACAATGAAGCTTGTATCAAAAGAAACTTCTTCTCAGCTATTGAGTTGTTATTTTTGCCGGCTTTGTATGTTTTGCTCTCATTTTTGTATTAGCTTCTTATATATTTGAATGAAATTGTTGACGACAGGCTTAGACAGATGATATATTCTTTGTCGATCATAGTCTACTTGTGTGTTGCTGAGTCATCGGATATATTTCCATGATTTTCTTGTACCCAGGTATAGGCAGTGTATGGGGAAGTCCGAGGACTAATCCTCTTCAATCTAATAAAAGTATCCATTTTGAATTTTTAGCCAAGCATATTTGGAAATAATAGGTATTAGAAAGTAATTAAGTTGATTATCTTTCTAGGACTATTTTAATGTTCAACATTAGGTCAGGTTATTGAAGAACATATAAAGAGATGATAATTGGCTGGCAAAAACATTTATTGACCTTTAGGCTAATGCCTCAGGTAACTTAAACTTGTTTTACCTCGCCAGCAACGGTTCAAGAACATGGTTGTCACAGTTAGTCCAGATAATATGGGGATATCATAGTTTAACTGAAAAACTGTACTGATAGAAATCCGATGCTTCATTTCGTCGATGGACTCTTTGTATTCATGCTCTGCCAGTTCTTATCAGGCCCCAGTTTTCTCAATTTGTCTTGTTGATCAATAGTTCGATGTGGGTCAGAAAAAGCTCAAAAACTTGTAGGATATTAAATATCAGACAGAGTTGCTAGCCAGTGGTTATATGTGAATCAAATTTGAAATGTGACTGTTCATTCATTACTTAATTCATTCAATGTTACAAATTGGTTTCATAACGTTCACTTATATAATTTAGCAATAATGGAACTTAATTTCTAGTAAAGTTTTATTAGCCAAGAGAAAGAATTACTTTTTATTTTATGAATTTATTAAGTAATTTATAGAATTGTTTATTCTTACTTTATTAATGTTAACATTTATTTGGTACTTGAATTAAATTTAAGAAATTTTGTTTTTCTCTTTTTTCATAATTTAAAGGTTTCTATAAAAAAAATTAGTAAAACTCTGTTATATTGAATATTATTGTTAATGCTTTATAATTTTTTAAACCTATCTTTGCAGGAGTCAATAATATGCTAATTAAAAAAGTACTGATTTGTCCTTTTTTGGTTCTTTTTTTTTTTTTTTTGCCAACCGCGTTGTTAGTGATGTGTTGTGGTATGTTCTGATGAATTAAGTACGTATGACGATAGTTGAACGGTGTAAGAATATGGATCGCAGGTATGTGGTCTATATATGCGAGTGACAGATTGTTTATTCCTGTATATTTGTTTATGGATGGTAGAAGAGTTAGGGTGGCGTGGCAGGGGATGTGTTAGGATATGTAGAATGGCGAAGGACGTGACTCGTGCCCACTTTTATCGGTCAGATTGGTTTGGTGTGATCTAAAGAGTTCGGATGACTTGTAGAGGATTTGCAGTGTGTGTAAAAGGATGTAGATGTTAGAGCTATGGTAGATTATGTTTTTGTGAACGTACAGCTCAATGCTAATGTTTTGTAGATTCGAGGGCCCAAAAAGGTGGCGTTTAACTTGGTAATTTTCGAATGAAGGGACGGATGATTGCAGTGTTTGTAGGTTGTTGTGGCAGGAGTGTTGATGCATTTCAGTCGTGGTTGGAGGAAAGGGCAAACTGGGTTTGGTCTTACATGAGGGTATGTTGGTTTCTGTTTAGTACTATTATAGTGCATATCTGGAATAATGGTAATGATCTAATGGCAAATGTTCAGTATGGAATCTTTACGGGCGTTAGTGGGAGAAGGGATGATAAAATGGAATGTAGTTCATAGAGAGTTGTTGGTGTGATGAAAGGGGTAAATGAGAGAATAAATGAAGAACATTGAGAAGGTTGGTTTGGAATTAATAGTCAGTGGTTAGGCAATGTAATTGGTGTCTGTACGGGAATCAAATGGCTGGACCGAAGAAAAGTTTGGATTGTGTCGCAAGGAATCTGAGAGAGATACGAGGTTATGCGAGGGAGAGAATGCGAGATATATGATGTGTGCAGGGTTTTTGTGTAGGTTCCACCGGGCAAGAGTGGCCCCTTACGAGATGCCATTGAGGTCTTCACGGTTATCCGTGAAGCTAGGTAGATTTTCTGGCACGATTCTCATAATATAAAGGGTTGTGTTTTCCTTGTGTCTATTTTCTACTATTTCTCTCCGTGATGCTAGCGACCCGTCTGGGGAAGTGGGTGGAGTAGATTATGGACGTATTGATCATGTATATATATATATTATATTTTTAAGTAATACTTATATATATATATTAGTATATATTAATATATATTTTATATTTTATGATAAAGAGTTGAAAACATTACATCTTTATATTATATAATTACTTAGTATCGGTATTAGTATGTGGCATTTTGTGTTTGTGTTGAGAATATTTTTAAATTTTGTAATGGTTTTGTCAGATCTATATTTATATGTTTATATATAGTAATTATATATTATATATATTTTTATATAATTATTATATATAATTATATTTATATTATTGTTATATATATTATATATTACATATTAGATATATATGATAATTTAGATAATTTAGATATTATATTATATATATTTGGATATTTGATGAAGTGACGGTGATTGCTGTGTAAGTAGGAATTGTGTGTGCAGGAGTTGTGTTGATGCATATTGAATCGTGGGATTAATGATAAATCTTGAGTGTTCTAGGGTCTTCATGGTTGTGTCCGGTTATATTATGTGGACTATGTCTGGAATATGTAAAGAATTAATGTGCAATTGTTCTTGGACATCTTACGGGCGTAGGTTGGAGAATATAAATGAGGATTACGTATGTAGAATTGTGTTGGTGGATGACGAGGTTGAGAGAAATGAAGTACATTGAGAGGGTTGTGGTTTGTGAAATCATGAGTATGTCAGTGGTCGCAGATTGTATCGTGGTGTTGGTTGGGAATCAATTGTAGGCCGAGAAAAAGTGGATTAGTAAGTAGTGCTGGAAGGAAGAAGAATAAGCATGCATGAGGAGAAAAAAGAGGCGCTTAAAGAATGCAGGCGGGTTTTGTGAGTGTGGCCCGCGGCGCTCATAGAGATGAGCCCTACATTTGCCGATGCATAGTGAGGTCCTCACTTTCCTGTGAAGATCAAGGTTATTTTCTACCTCGTCATCATAAAAGATATAGAGCGTAGCTGTTCCTTTACAATTTTTTCGTCTTCTCCTGCTCTCCGTGCAGCTACGCCCTACCCAGTCTGGAAAGGTGTGTTGTGATGATCGTGATTATTATATGTAATATATATAATTATTATATATATATCTTTATTATATATTGATTAATATTTTATTATATGATATATTTATATTATATAGATATATTGTTTTAATATAATATTACGAGTAATATTGCGAATTTTGTGTTTGGGTATTCATTTTAAAGCAAAGAGTTGTAGAAGTAACTTTTAATGATTCTGATATTCTATAATTATATATATATTAATATATATTTATTTTATTATTAAGCGTATTATTTTATATATATATAAATATTATTATATTATTATATAATATATATATATTATTTTATATGAATTATATATATTCATATAGTATATATATATATTATAATAATATATATAATTTATATTATTATTTGTCATTTTGAGTGAAAAGGAACGTGATGCAGGGTGTAGTAGACACTATTGTGTGGCGGAAGGGTTGATTGCAATTAGATCTTGTGGTGTAAGCTATTTGACGTGTTCTAGGTTTTGACATGAGGATGTTGTACCTGTTTGATATTATATTAGGAGACTATGGTCTGGAATACATGAAATCTAAGTCATGTGTTCAGATGGATAATCTAAGTAGTGTGAAGAATTGATAAATGAGGATGATCGTATAGGCTTGTCCGATTGGTGATGAAGGGTATGATGAGAAAAGATGAGTACATGAGAAGGTGGCATTATGTGGGAGAAGGATGATAGGATAGCTCGTTGGTGAAGGATGTTGTGTTGTACTGGGATCCAAATATAGCGAGAGCAAGAAAAAGTTGAATTGACATAGGATTGCCTGGGAGAGACGAGTATGGCAGAGAGGAGAAAGGGCAAATAAGAGTGAGTGGCGCAGTTTTGAGTTGGGCCCGCAAGAGATGGCCTACATGAGATTTCCATATGAGGTCTTCATGTACAGTGAGCTCAAGCGTACTCTTTTACGGAGGTTTCACTATTTAAAGGCGGTACGGCTGGGCTTTCTGTTAATTTGTCGTCACTTTCTTCTCTTCTTGCATTCATGCGATGCTACGACCTTATCCCATTTGGGAAGTGCTCTGGTGAATGATGACGTGTTCATTTATATTATATATATATATATATTATATAATTATATATGTTTCTTTATATAACCTTATATATATACTATAGTTATATTAGTTCCGTCTATATATGTGCGAAACTTTGTAAAAGGTTCATAAATATTTTTACAACTTTCTGCATGCTCAAACATTGAGGATTCGATTATATATATATTATTACTATTATCATATATAATAATTATTATATATATATATATGATATATTATATATAATATATATATCTTATTTATTAATATATAATATTATTTTATATACTTAATATAATTACATTAACATATTGTAATTCATATTATATATCCTTATTAATTATTATTAATATATAATATTTTTTATTATATTATATTTTATAATATGAATATCATTATATTTGATATATTATGTTATATTTTATCTATAATTATATATATATATATTTTATATATATTATCGTCTAGTTATAGTCGTTTAGTTTATATAAATATAGTATATATATATATTTATTATCGTAATTATCATATATATATTATATTATATCGATCTATATTTATATATTATTGCTATTAATATTTATATAGTATATATATTTCTTACATATTTAGCTAGTATGTTTTTTTCCATGAAACCTTATCCTTTTACTATTTATATATTCTTCGATTAGGAAAATTATGATTTTGTACATAAACAGATATATATTCTATTTTAGTTATCTACTTTCTAAAATGTATTTTAAATTATATCGTTTGACCTATATAGACTATAATTTATAATATATTTATTGACATAGTTCGTTGAAGGTAATGTTTCAAATATCATGTTTTTCCGAATCGAGTTACGGATATTGTTGTACCATATATGAATTATGTTTGTTCTGAACTAGTGATTGAGCGTTTAGATTTCCGATGCGTTATTAGAGCAAATCTTTCGTCGATGCTGATGCGATTATTGACAATTATTTTTTAAATTTCTCTCTCTTCTTCTCTCTCTCTCTCTTCTCTTCTAAATATTATTTATATATATATATATTATACTATCTTTATTTATATATATATATAAATATATATTTTAATATTCGATATTGTTTTATATATATATATTAGAATATAATTTTTATATCTATTAACTTATTTATTATAATCTAATATAGTAATAAATATTATTGATAATAATTATTAATATATTATTATATATTTAAGGCTGTAAACGGAGGTCGTGTTCTATAAATTTTTTAACCATCAAAATTTATTTTCCTTTCTCATTATATATTACTATAATAAAATAATGATAATAATGTAATATTACCATTCAAAAATATATAATGCATTTTAATGCTTGTTTTAATAATACAGCTAATAATAAAATATAATAGACTATATAATATAAGATAAAATAATTAATGAGAATACAATAATATAGTTATTTCAAATGAAAAGTATTTATGAATGGAAATGGAGACATGTTTGTGGTCCGACTTTTAGCGTCAAGTGGCTGTTCCTTACATGATATATATTTAGCAGACAATGAAGTTTCCAGTTGACAGATGATAGCAATTGCGCTACCTCAAATAGGATTAATGTGAGTATAGATTTAAAGCCAAGGGGTTAACGTTGATGATGGATTCTTCTTCTCTCAGATAAATTTTTCTTTCCTGATTCATTTTTTTCTAAAACTAATTTTCTTTCCTCATAATCCATGTTCGATCGTGCTTTTTCTGCCTCAGGCTGGACATGACGCTATCGAGGTTTGGACAATTTGTATCTCCTATGCACTATCGTATTTTATTCACGAGAAATCGTTGAGAGTCTCTTCGACGGCCTAAAGTGGCTTTACTCAAAAGAAAGTGCCGATCCTCTGTTCCATGCCAATCTTTTCATCTCTAGGAAATTCTGTAAAATCTGCCTTTCCTCCTTTATCCCCGAAAATACTGTATTGGACTGATTGCAATGTCATATATATATATATATATATTATAAATATTTTATATCTATACTATATATAACATATATATATATAGATAATACATATATATAACTGATTATATATATTATATATAACAGTTTACTAAATATATATTATATACATATATATATTAAATATATATATACTATATATATATATATATATATATTTATTAAATATATTCATATATATATATAATAATTTAATCACCTATATATATAGTATATAAATATATATAATAATATAATATATTATATAATTAGAGACTGGTTATTATATATACATAAACTATGAAGTATAATATTAAATATATCCAAGATATATACTATACTATATTCATATATTATATATATAGATCGCTTTATATATATATAATAAATTATATATATTATTATATATACCTATATATATATAATATAGATATACATATTTATTTTACAATACTCGAAATATTAAAACATGCTAGATACGATCCGGACCCTGCAATGAGCGTGCATGTGTTTGTGTCATGATTATTTCCACCATGCGCGGACCCTTTTGCCCTACGTTCGACGTGCGAGCGGGGCAACCTAGTAATGCTCTTCTTGACACAGTTAGAAAGTATTCTCTGGTTTCTCTTGTGCTCGTCCGGTAGCCGTATGTCTAAAAAAATGCACCTGCTCTGCAAGGGTCCATGGATCGTATCCTAGCCATCCGTGAAAAATCATAAGCCGGTATTGTACAATTACAAATTGATATAAGACAAAGATTTAAAATTATCTGCATTCATTATACATAACCCCCGGTTTATTGGATTATTATTCACCATTGCGCAATGGACCCTGTTAGCCCTACGTTTCGAGTGGCGAGCAGGATGGATACCGTGAGTAATGCTCTTCTTGCAGTAGAGTAGTATTCTCGTGTATATCTATTTTGTCTCTCGTAGGCTGATGTGGTCAACTCAGCACCGACTCATCTCGCAAGGTCCGAGATCGATCTATCTAGCATGGGTAAATCACATTAGGTGGTATTTTACAATTACCAATTTTGATTGCAGTTAAATTATTGCATTCATGATAATAATTATACGTATATAATATTATATATATATAATATTAAATTATATTATATATACCATATAGTATCGTGATTTACATTCTCAATTAAGACAGTCCATAATCTTAAGCTTAATTTTTCTACGTATAATATTAAAATTTACAGATAAACAAGAGATACAACCTTGACCGTAGAGAACACGCTATACTAGCCCACCGGTCATTAAGGATGTCGTTCACTTCACTAAAGACTCCAGGCTCTTTGGGATCCCCTGGACCTCCTGGGCAATATGTGCAGATTTATTTCGCGGCAGAAAATTCAGGTCATTTGTGAGCATTTCTCCTTTTGGGATATTTTAATTAAATAATATAAAATAATTAATAAGTAATAATAACTAATACATAATGAATATAATCATATTAAATAAATAAAGAAAGATCTAAAGAATTAATTAAATCTTATAGATAATAATAATAATAGATAATCATAATACATAATAATCAAATAATTAAAATAATGATAATACATAATAATAAGCTACATATTAATAAAAGATAATAATGAGTAAAATAAGTAATAATTATTTAGATGTGGTCTCAAAAAATATTTGTCTTCCTGTTAGTGCTATTTATTAATTAATATACTAATAATAATATATAATAATAATAATTAATGAATAATTAAATAATAACAATAATAATAATAACAAATAATAATAATAATAATAAACATAATAAAATAATAATCTAATAATAATATAATATTAATAATAATAAAATAATATTACAATTGCAGTTGATTGTAAACTCAATACTACCAATATATCAATCATATATCCAATAAAGAACAAACTGTTATTTAAAATAAAAATCAAAATAAACTTGCTTTTAATAAAAGCTTAATGGTTAACTTATCCATTAAAAAAAATAGTAATTTTTACTAAAAAATAAATACAGTAGCTAGAAATGGGTTTCTAATGGGACGTTTTCGTCCTTTGATGCCCATAAGGTATTTTATACGAGTTCATATCTTACTTATATTTAATTAGAGACTAATCGTAAATTAAAACAGGTTATATCTAATTATATGATATTATTTTAATGATTTAAAATTAGGAAAAATAATATTAATATAATAATAATAATATAATAGATTAATATAATATAATAATAAAATAATAATAATAAAATAATAATCAATAACAATAATTACAATAATAAATAATAATACTGAATAATAACAAGAATAATAATTAATAATAAATAATAATGAATAACAATAATAATAATAATAATAATCAATAATAAAGCTGACAGAAAATATAATAATGAATAATAATAATGATAATAATCAATATTAATATAATAATAATAATAAGATAGTAATATATAATATCATTAATAATAATATAATTATTAATTAATCAAGCATTAAATAAAATTAAACATCAAATAAGGGGTAGGAGCCGGTACTTATCTGAATTCTAAGTGACCTGACTTACTATCTTTAATTACTACTATTATTATCTACTACCTACTTGTACTTTATCTTTTACTACTTACTGTTTATCTATACTACTCTTTACTTACGTATCTGGTAATCACTTATTTTTAAATTAACTTACTACGCTGAGCGCTGAACTAAAATAACTAAATAAATAAAATAATAAGCTAATATTTATTTATTTTTATTTTGCCTTTCACATTATAAGGATTTTTATTACCTTATTTTGGATTCTTATAAATATTTAAAGCGCAGAAATGCAGAATAAATAATAATGACGAATAATAATACATAATAATCATAATAATAAATAAATCTAAAATTCAATATTCCTAATAACTCGGGGGGCATTAATTATCGTTATCCGTGCCATGAGGAAATATATATATAGTTAACCTCTCTTCTATTCCAGTATTAAATAATATTTAGTTCTAATTGTTTAATTAATGAGGCCACAGAGTATAATATTATTACCAACCCAAATACGGCTCCCCTCTAGGGGGGCGTCCTTTTCGTTTTTTCTTGGGGTTCCCGCCCGACCCCCATCATGTATATAATACAGGTATTAATATTAAAAATATAAATATTTATTTAATGACGGGTAGCAAGTACAATTTAAACGACAAGGAGAAGCATAAGTAGCGAACAAAACACTAGAGATGTGAAAACAATTAGAGATCTAAAAATAAGGGACTAAGGGGAGAGGAAGGCTGAATGGGACATAATAAATAATACATAATCTTGCTTTTAACCCCCTGGGCACCCAATGATAATAACATAATAAATAATAATAATAATATATCACGTAAATAAGATATACCAATAATAATTAATAAAGGAGTTACAGTGTTTTGAATTTACTGTAATATAAGTGAGAGTAAGTCAAAGGAAAAACAAGGTGAATTGATAATAAATATAAAGACACTATTATCTTTATTTAATTATAGATACAATTACCTTTGGGCCGCCCAACTACTTCGTACTACTATCTACTACTATCAAGAGCTTCATTTTACTCACTTACTTAATCTACTGGCCACTTACTATGCTACCTACTTACTTACTTCTTTTACTCTTACTTACTTTTTCCACTACAATCAACCAATTAATTTTATATTTCATCCTGTCACATTAGGATCATAGATAATGACCCGGAGAATTATATATATAATGAATGGATAACTTTAATAACTTAAATAATAAATCATTATGAATGAATTTAATATATATATCATTAATCTATTATAAATATTATATTACTATGGAATAATAAATAATAAAAATAATATAATAATAAATAAATTGAATAAAATAAATAATGATTAGAATATAATAAATGAAATATAAAATAACAATAATAATAATATTAATAATACTATTTATAAATTTAATACTATATAATAACAACTAAATAATAATTTTTGACAAACCATCAACAAATCCAAAATACCTATAACAGGCGAATGAACAATCCCAATAATGATAAAAATAATCCTATAAGGGTACGAATTATAAATAATTATAATAAATAAAACAAAATAACCATAATAAATATGGGGATGGAGACTCGAGTGGGGATGGTTATAAGGCGTGGTTGGGGGGAACTATAGCATAGATTATATGGAGATGTAGATAAAAATAGTAATCCCATGGAGAATAGGATATAATAAAGCCGCGCCCTCCTCGGAGAGGGCGGGGAGGGACTAGTATTTTAATGCTGCATAGCTGTCTACATTTTATATTGGATTGAGATCGAATTTCTCATTTTGATGAAAGACAAGATTATTCTCATGAATAGGAGAAATAAATATAAAAACAAAAATTTAATTATTTAATTGCTAATTTATATTTTTAAATTAATCCCACAAAATAAAATTTTAAATATATATACACATAGCTAATATATTATATTATATATTGAATTTATTCTAAAATTGATTTCTATATATATATATAATTAGAAAATAAACTTCTTTATATTATTATTCAAAATATATTTATTATTATATGACCATTAATTAATTATAATTTCAACCTCAAAAATAAATAATTTTTAGGCGGGGGCGAACTTTTAAATAATAAATAAATAATAATATATATAAACCTTTTATTCCAATAACTAACACAATTATATTATTATATCCTTCAATGAATAACAAATTCACACACCATAAAGTAAGAGACCACCAATACTAAAAAACTTTACTAAAGCAATATAATAGTTTAGAGTAATATCAATTATACCCAAACTAAAATAAATTTTTATTTTTGATAATGATTTAAAATAAATATTATTATAAATAATATAAAATATTACAACACCCAGCCACAAAATTAATATTGGCATATTTTATTTAACTCTTATTACGAAATATATTCATATTTTTTTTTCCTCATTTTATAATTATATAATTTTATATTTAGACGCTATCATTAAAATTATTTACAGTTTTGTGTATTGTTCCTAAAATTTATTTTATTTAGATTATGCTATTTCATTATTTTCAAACATTCTTTACAACCTAATAATAATAAAATAATATAATTTTATATAGATAGACTATTGATAATAATGTAATGAATAACAATACTGATATTCATAAATAATAATAAAAAAAACTCCCGCACCAACCACCGTTAATATATATAGCTTATACATTGCAATATTATACTACAGCCTAAACGTCACAATAATAATAAAAAATAAATTTGATAGAAATTAAAAAATAATAATAAAATAGTGCTTTAAATATATTTTCTATTCTTTTTTATATTATATTTTTATTATTGTAAGTATCATTAGCAATAAAATAAAAGTCTTTGAAATAAGAGTTTTATTAAAAGAATAAAATAGTATTAAATATAACCTATTTTTTATCAATATGAAAATAGGGGTGAAGCAACGCGTGGGAAATAATACCTTTCCAGTCCGCATCCTACATAATAACCATAAATCAATAATAATCACTCGGAGGGGTGAGTGATAAATATATAATTCATCGTATAACGTAAATAAATAATAAATAATATAATAATAAATAAAATAATAAACCTTCTGAGTTGATGGAAATAATAATAAAAATAATAATTGTAATAATAATTATAATATATAATAAGAAATAAATAAAATCTCATAAAATCAATTCCTTAATAAATTAGATTAAATAATAATATAAATAATAACTAATAAATAATAATAAATGCAATAATAATAAATAAATAACAATGAAACCCACTGAGGAATAATAATGATTATCATAGGGTAGACTAATAATAATAAGTAATTAAATGATATTGTAATAAACAATAAGATCTTAAACAAAGAGAATAAAGTGGGAAGGTAGATTATAGATAGATAGTGGGACATAGATACATAGGAGGTAGGATGAAGTAGGGAATATTGAATAAATTAATTTCAATTATATATTTATTATTATACTATATTTAATTTAATAATATTAAATATAAAGCTTTATTACACCCCTAAGGCCTCACAGAGCAAGCTAGAGTACTAGTCCACCGGTTTAGGTAATCAAAAGTAGGCTCGTCGGTGACCAGACACAAATAGAAAACCAAAAAACAAATAAAATATTTTTTCTGTAGAAGGATCCCGCACCCCTCAATCGTCATAATAAAATGAAATTGAGCATAATACAAATCAATAACAAGTACAATAGTACCCAGTAGTATTCTGCACCACGAATATATAACACACGCGACTTATTTCTTTTTTCCATACCTGCAAACTATATAATGATTAATATAGCAATTTTTGATCCTTTGCATCAGCCTATGTAGAATTATTTGATGCAGATTGCATCCCTATGAGGTTAGGGTTATTGGTTATTATGGGTGGTGATTATTGATTATAAATAATAATTTAGTTGATTTTGTTTTTATTTTTAAATAATTTTTCTAATAAGAAATTTCTATTCCTATTCCTAATTTTTTTTAATATATCTATTTAAAATATAAATATCTCCTCCAACATAAGATTCAATATATTTATTCAGAGCTGAATTCTTTTATATCGTAGGGTGCTTCTATTTTATACGTTTATGTTTGATCTTTTCTTTTCATGTCGATACATTTTCCTCTTCTTATGTTTGTTACTTACAGCACATAAAATTTTTATATTCGGAGATACAGCTTTATAAATTTTATATAAGGGGCTCGAGTCAGAGGGGGAGGATTTAATTTTAATCCGCAAGAGGTTGGGCCTATCTAAAAAAACTTCTAAATAAAGAATAAATAATTAAAATGTTTTGTTTCTTGAATTTTGTATGGATTTATGCTCTCTTCGTCCATGTATCAAACTCCTTATAAACACAATTAAAGTTTATAGAAAGGAGGAAAATATGAAAAAGAGTAAAATATATTTGAGTTTTAGTTTTTGTTGATGTTTTTTTTGGGGAAAGTACCACTACCACATGTTGGGTAAGATTATTATTATTATTATTATTATTATCATATTATTATTATTATTATTATTATTATTATTATCACTATGGTCGTTAAGAATAAATTCCTAGCGTATATTTATCACGTTACAGGGACTCGGTCAGGAGCCCATTTGTGGACTTGGTGTGAGACCTAAAACTCAAAAAAAAGTGACATGAAATTGTAACGGAAGCAGGGTCCGATACAAGTATTGGATCAGCACAGGATATCAGGGCAGCACGCAGCTCAGTGGCGTAACGCAAAATTTTCGGGCCCTCCCGCAAAATTTAAATTTGGGCCTCATATATATACATACATACATATATTTCCCACTCGGCTCGAGCCCCCTAAATGGGGGAAATTTTTAAATGATTCCGATAATGCAAAAAAAAAATTAAAAACTCCTCCTTAAAGTTTTCCCTTGATTCCAAATATATATATATATATATATATATATATATATATATATATATATATATATATATATATATATATATAGTATATAGAGTATATATATATATATATATATATATATATATAGTATATAGGTATATATATATATATATATATATATATGGGCAAGTAAGGATTTCAAAGCAAGGTACTTTGCCTCCTGTCAGTTAAACCTATCAAGAAATATATTTATATATATATATATTAGGTATAAAAGTAGAGGAGTATATATATATATATATATATATATATATATATATATATATATATATATATATATATATATATATATATATATATATATATATATATATATATATATATATATATATATATATATATATATATATATATATATATATAATTATGGTCTTCAAAATTGCTGTAATATTTCTTTTATTTTCTGCAATTGTTTTTTAATGTGTTGTCTGCAGCTGAATATCAACGGGTACGCCTTCCGAGATTGATTTAACAGCTTTGGCAGCTGCCAAATGCTATCGACATACTGAAAGTTCTAGCGGAGAATAATGTCATAAGAATCCAGCTGTATAAAAACACAGAGCTAGTTGACTTTAAGCCAATATGAAAACGAAAACACATTAAAACTTTAGAAAAAATAATATAATACGTTAGTAATTAGTAATTACTATTTCATTATCTATCGATTGATGTATTTTTTCAGTTTTTCTACTACTAAACCCTTAAAAACGTCGTCTGGCAAACATATAAGGTTCATAATTTTTATTTCGCAAAAGATTTAGCAAGTGCCCCCCTGCCCCCCCTGCCTACGCCCATATATATATATATATATATATATATATATATATATATATATATATATATATATATATATATATATATATATATATATATATATATATTTAACTGTGTTGGCAAATTAGTTAGGGTAAGAATTAGTGAAAACGATGTGAGTGGACTGTATATGTTGTTTTGTGTTACCCTATAATTTGTCAATACATTTTCCCAAAGTTCCCACCTTCATTGATTATTCTCTGATAATACTATCATTCGAATAGAGGGATTAAAGGTGGGATTTTTTGGCCAATTTTAGTATAGTATTTGTGTCATAAGAATATATCATGGATAAGTTTTGGATAAGTTTTGATAATAACATATAAGTGAGTTTATCAATGACTATAGTTATTATACATGTAAGGGAGATTTGAGTGATGAGAGAAAGGAGTTTTCACTCAAGCATTTGTTATTTACATTCTGTTAGAAGGGAAAGAGTTCACAGATGACCCAGAAGGGGTCGAGAAAGCCTCCAATTGCCCTACGAGAAGAACATGCAATATCTCGTAGACCCGCTGTCGCGGAGTCCCTGTTTAAAGACAGAAAGAACTCGAAGACTCATGCGAACGAAGGTAAATAAGAAAGTGGGTTAAAGAAGTCGAAATAAGATTATTAATGTATAAATGTGCCCAATTAACAAAAATGTTAGTAACCAAACATGCTCGAGTATGATAGTAAGAGAGGTTGTGCAATTTAATTTAAGGTGAGTATATCGGCCTAATTCCAGTGTTGTGAGTCACAGAGTCGATTAGGTCGCTTTCACACACACTTGCATACATTCACCTTCTTAAGATTAGGAGTCTAAGCACTAGAAGACACGTGGCGCGCGTGAGAGCACAATATATGTAAATATATATGTTAGTTACTACGAGGAAGGTAGCTAAGGTACGGCACTCTTCTAAACTGAGTGTAGACTTCAGGTTGATTGCTTCTAGTAGAATCACAGTAAACAAAAAGAACAAAAGCCAAATTAACACTCACCATTGAAGACTCTACCAACCCCCTGTCCTCCGTACAAACCTGTCGTCGATCTGCTCGTCGACTTTATTCCTCTTTCCCATCCTCCAAACGAGGGATGAGAACCCCGCGATGATTACAATTAAACAAAAGGAGTAACGTAAATTTTAACACTATTATCATGCATAAATACTAGAGAAGATACATTAATATTGAAAGTTTCCTGATTCTTTCACTTGAAAATGGAGAGGCATAACCCGCAGACTGAATCTCATTTCCCGAACGAAGCGATTTTTACATTATATGTCAAATGAGAAAAACGGACACAAGGGTCATTTCACTTAGTTCGTGGAGTCAAAGACCGTCAAATATTTACATAAACACGAAGCAGTTTGCGAGTGAAAATTACAGTATAAAGACTCACTTCTTCCCTCATGGGGAAAGAAATTAAAATTCTATTACTACTTAGCAATTTACATGTCTAGCGTATTTACAACGAAAATTATTCTAAAGGGACACTATATCCATATTCGCATGCATTAATTTTATTTGTGTTTCTCCCGTGGAGAATACAGCGAATTTAAGAACACCAAAGTCAAAAGGATGTATCGGAATCCAGAAGCACCCGTCACCCAGACTGTCTAGTAACGACTGACTTTAGAATCAAAAATGTCTTGTTACCCTGCGGTGATGCTCCTCCCTTAGGGCATCTTAAGTCTTGTTCATTGGAGGGGACCCCTTTTCCGGGGTGTGTCCCTGCCTACCTTCTACCCAATCCGCGCCCCCTTCCGATCTATGGGAACAAATCTTTCCACTTTGGCTATGACCTAAATTTTGAAAATCCGTTGGCTGATCGTGGTTTTCAAAACGAGAAAACCAGAGTTATTTAATATTACACAACAACCACAATTTCCTTTCTTTAGAGAAGATACATTAGTCTTGGTCATGCTCTTTAGACAAAACCCTCCTCGACTTTATAAACAGACCTTCACTTGTCTGTTACCGACTACAAGCTGTCGGTTCTCCCTTTCATTGTCTGTTAACCAGGCTGTTAACCAGGCGAAAGAGAACAGACTTTGCCTTTTAAGTAAGATTCGTTCGGGTCTTAGTTGTTTACATATGCGAAGATTCGTTACATTTCCCACAGATATTGTAACTGTTCGTTATTGTTTTTTAGAAGTATTGTAGTTATTCAGGGGAGTATGGTCATTGCTGTTTTGAGGAAATTGAAATGGCATCAACCACATTCTCCTTGGTCTTATTTTCTTTCGTCATGGTCGGTGGGACTTAATGTACAGCGACATTATATATATATATATATATAGTCCCGGCATCTTATCCAAGGTCTCCGTAGGCGAGGAGGGTAATCCCGGGAGATGTCAAGGGGGACTTAAGGAGATGCGGGGGTTGGAAGGCAGTGGGCTATTCTTCGTCGGAAAGAATAGCCCGTATCCTCTGTTTAGCCAATAGGTGCGCTCGTCGTGAGGGTCTCTCCGGAGGAGAGACCGATGCCTGAGGAGCTTCGACTGGTGGGGGCGGTTCTGAGAGATCGTACAGGTTGGAGTGTATCTCCAGAGGGTACAAGTGGATGACAGCCCTTGTTATTTCACCCCGACTCGTGCTGAGCAACACCGAGCGGGTGTGCCCATCGGGGGAAGTGTAAAGGGTTTTGATGATGCCCAGTTTCCACTTTAGACGAGGACCATCGTCCTCAATTAAAACTACGTCTCCGACCTTAACGTCAGGGCGGTTGGAGACATTCCAAGATTGTTTCAGGCTGAGCAGATAGTCTTTGCTCCAAGCAGACTGAAACTTAGCTATGAGGGAAAGTAAGTACTTGTACCTCTTGTTAACCTTCACCGGGTCCCTGTAGGTGGCATGTTCAAGTAATTCTTCAGGGACTGGAAGGGCATTCAGCTTGTACCCCATCAACAAGTGGGAAGGAGTGAGGGGCTCCTCGCAGTGGAGTTCGTCGCCCACGTAGGTGAGGGGTCGGCAGTTGACCACAGACTCCACCTCCGCAAGCACCGTATTGAACTCTTCATAGCTGACTAGGGAGGTTTTGAGGGTCTTCCGAAGATGGGTTTTGGTCAGACCTATTAAACGTTCGAAGAATCCGCCGTAATGGCTGCTTCTAGCGGGATTGAATCTCCAGGTGATGGAATGCTGGGTTAGGAAGTCCTTCACGGAGGGTAGTTCCCATAAGTCCCTTAAGTGTTGGGATGCTGCTTGGAAATACGTTGCGTTGTCAGAATATATTACGGAGGGTGTTCCTCGTCTTCCGATAAACCGACGTAACGCTCTCAAAAATGACTCGGTGCTGTTGTCGAAGACCAGTTCTAGATGTATCGCTCTAGTCACAGCGCAAGTGAACAAAACCACATAGCTCTTAGTCACGTCGTTCCTGGGAACCTTGACATAGAAGTACCCTGTGAGGTCCACTCCGATCACCGTGAACGGTTTGCTTTCTACCACTCGGGAACGAGGCAAGGCAGCTAGTGGCGCCGAACGAAAATGTGCAGCTTGTAAACGTTTACAAAGACCACACGGGCGTATCACTTTCTTCACCGTTGTCCTCATCCGAGCGAAATAGAACCGCTGACGGACAATCGACACGAGTTCTGAAATACCAACATGGTGGTTTGTTTGGTGAAGTTGCCATATGATGAGCTGGGTGAGATGCGAGTTCGATGGCAACAGCATAGGGAACTTTGCGTCGAAAGGTATCAGCGCATTGCTCAATCTCCTGTCGCATCTGAGTACTCCATCCACTAGCGTTAAGCTCAGTTGTTTCACCAGATTCGTTAAGGGTAAAGAGTCTTGGAGGCACATAATTTCGGGTAGGTAGTGTTCCCTCTGGAGCCTCCGGATCCAGTAGAGTTCTGCGTTACTTCTCTCTTCTATGGAGATTAAATGGGAGAATTCGGGCCGAAAGACGGTCCGGGCCACGGGAAGCCTTTGCCTTGATTTCCATGTAAACGGTGGAATTATATATATATATATAATATATAGTATAAATATAGTATATATATATATATTATATTATATATATAATAATATAATATATATATATTATAGTATATATACTTTATATATATATATATTCTGATTAATCCTAACGCTTTTTAAAATTTGAAATTTTAAGTGTTTTTATTTATTTATTTATTTATTTTAAAAGAAATCCAAAATTAACTTGAATGTACCAGTTAATTATTGTCTTCACTCTGTTTATAAAGTATGTTCCCGCTGTTATTAATTATTGGTTACTGTTTCTTTTTGTTTTATGCTTTTTTTTTTTGTAAATAAATGTTCCCTTTAAATATTTTTTTGGAAGAAATTATTTAAATTAAAAAAAAAAAATTAACGAATCTCGCTGTTTATCCAAAAATTATATTTCGCTTAACAAGGATTTTAGAACATTTAGGCTAACAAATTTGTTTAAAGACTTATCGTTCTTTTGTGTTTTACAATATTTAAAATTGATTCTGCAAAAAATATTGATATTCAGTGAACTTTGTGGATGAAAAATACAGTAGCACATACTGTATATCCAGGTTAGGGTTAGTTAGGAAACGTTAGACTAATAGCATAAAAAGGGAATTAAAATATTTAAACAGGCCAAAGGTTTAGGAAATTTTAATATTAGATCTAGCTTAACTTGGTTAAGTTAGAGTGCAACACTATTACGAAAATTAATCGCCTAAAATAAAAATCTTTAAAATATCTTTACAACCTTTTTTTTATTCATAATTATTTGTCAATTCTTCAATCATATTTATGTAAAAGTACACGAAACATAATTGTTTATAATTTTTTTTCATATGAAGGGAGTTACTTGTATAAGAATATCAATTTATTTGTACATTTATAGGATTTTTATATATGTGATTGCCAAAACTGAGATTGATATGAGCTTAAAATAAGGAAGGTTTATAGCGTGTGTGAACTAAGTAGTTGGTTAGAGTGGTCTAGGTACTTACTGAATTGGAGGGCACATAAGTAAATGTAATGAAGGAATAGAGAGATTGTCAGATTTAGTGATAATAATAAAATGGTTGATTCTTAATTGGTTTGATTCGGTTTTAAGCAATGGTATATCCTAGGGTTGTATATGATAATTTGGGTTCTGTTAGTCTCTTGATTTAATTACCCAATTGGTTTATTGGAGTGGTAACAATTAGAATTTGTACAGACGGGTTGGTTCGATTTAAGGATAGAATGTGATGTTAATTTGGTGATGAATTGGTAAATCGCAGATATTGAGTGGGAGGTGGTTGCCACTAATTATATGCCGATAAGATTGGTTTGCTGGGTGGGCGTGAATTTTGAAAAGGAGAGTATTGAGAGGATGGTTAGAGGAGAATTTGGATGGCGTGTGAAAAAGGGGAAGGTTAAAGTGGTACATAATCACAGTCGATTAGGTAAGTATGTGGCTATGGTGAGTGAAGACTTTCTTCGTACCAGATTTGAAAGTATGAGTGTGATTGAGTTGAATTGAGATGCTCGAATAATGTTGGTTTTATTCAAATATTAATTATGGCGTGCTCATCATTTTTCAGAAAGGGTATATCAAAGGACGATGCAGATGTGTGAAGTTGGTGAAATGAGAAAAGGGGGGTAAATATATGTTGAATTAAAATCGTTGTAGATGAATAATTTTATTCTCTGCATGCAGATAAATTATAACTTACTTAATTCTCTCTACTCTGTAAATTTCGTAATGATATCAGGAAGTGCTATTAGATGGTATTCATTTATCACTCATCCAAAAAACTCTTTAGTTGATATTGATTAGGAGGATATATGAAGATTTCTTGCAATACAGAATATTAGCATCTGGGCATTATATTAGTAAATTGTTGGTTCCGTGGAAGAGAGAATACAGATTAATTTAGGTTCAAGGAATATCTAGAGTCTAATTTGTATGTTGAAGAAAGCATCTGATTAAGACGAGAGGAAAATTAACTATATAACTATTAGAGGGGTGGTGTGGTGTAAAAGGGGTAAATGAAGAGAACATACTATTATTACAAGGATAAGTTTCAGATGGTTTCATATGCAATGAGTAATATAGGCAAAATATAGCTAAACGGTATAAGAGATGTTAGTGAAAGATCGTGTTGGAAGAACCGGCCTCGGAACTTTGCAATAATACCCGTATAGAAGTCGGATGATATGAAGTCTGAAGGTACGTAGAAGATACTGTTTGAAAGAGAATAAATGTTGATATAGGTATAGGAAAAACGGTTACAATAAAAGGAGTATGTGGCGGGGGATTTGTGGAGGGGGAGTTTTGGATAACATGTGTAGAATAATGTGCTAAAATGTGATGCATTCTATACATGTTAAATCGAAGTCTATACACCTATAGCTGTCCACATGAACTTTCATTGGTTGTGGTATTCTTTGACTAATGTCGCTTATAGTATATATCTAATAATTAATATAGTTATCTGATAATTTGATGGTGACCGCAATAATATATAGTAGTTATATAATAGTATATAGTCACCTTATAGGGGTATATATATAGTATCTCATATTTACGTATATATTATGTTATTATTAGAATTTTATTAAAATAATTTAGCTTTTCATTTTTATAACTGATAATGCCCTACAGTATGCGATATACTCATATTATTACTTTATATCATTATATATTATATATATATATTATCATATATATATATATTATTACCGGGAAAATATGTATTATATAGGTGAAAAGAAAAAATTAATTATGAAATAAGTAAGAGAATAATATATAATTAGTAATATATTATACTCACATTTTTAAGCTGTTATCATCTTAAGAATACCCTTTAATAACTACAATTTTAAGTTTAATTATAGATTAATTAATTAATATTTTTTATAGATAATATAATATAATTTACACCTAATAAAAATATAAAAAAATAATTAAAAGTGTATTTTTTTTATCATTTTTCTTAGTATTGTCTTTATTAATAATTTTTTATTATAAAAAATAATTTTTATTGTAGTAGGAGGTATAATTTTTTTCAATGAATATTTTGCTCTACATAAAACTTAAGTTATTTAGATTCAAGTTTATTATAATTTCTACAAATGTATAAATTGATCAAACAAATATAGGCAAGTTGTGAAATTACACATGTGTAAGTACATGTAATGATATTAAAATTAATTAACGAACACACTCTATGATGACTGAGACGAGATGCGATACATTTGACACAATCTTCGAAGATGATTACTACATAATGTAATTTTAGAGATCATCAAGAGAATTAGTCTTCTTATAATTCTTAGATAGCATATAAATTATATCATCAAAGTTTAAATCTTTTATAATCATAATAATGAAGAAAGTAATATAAAAATGATAGTGAATGTGCGAGTGAAGTCGAGTGAGCTGGAGCTTTCAATAATGGAGAAATGGATAAGTTTGAACTTGAAGAGAGAATTAAATTCATTAGACAATAATTGTGTATAGAGTATCTAGAATTGAATTAATTAGTTGATAATGTGTTACCCTTGCCATAATAATTCCATCACGAAGATAAATGTCACAAGATTCTAATTAATAATTATGCATCTGTAAAGACATAGATTTAATTAATAAATTTCACCGTTTGAACTTTACAGTTAAATAGAAAATAGTATATATAGTTTGTAAACTTAAGACTTGAGGAATATGTCACACTCTAGTGGGAATGACAGTTTAAAGTATTGTCAGGTTTCGTCGACTTAAACTTTGGATTTGCTTTAATATGTGCGGGAACATTATAGTAAAGAGATTAGTTGTTTTACTTAAATAAATATTGTGTGTGATAGTCGTAGTGTTAAAGTGATGGATGATTGTCAAGAATTTTGATAGTTGATTGTATTCATTAAGAATATTCACAATAATTTAGATAAATAATATCTACAACAAATTAGTCATTGGTAAGGTAATGACGATTTAACTTAATAAACGATTATCATAATTTTTAAGTTTCTTTTAGTACACTCGTAACTTTTATTTGAGTAAATTTAACATGTCATACTCTTCAAAGTTTCTCAAACGCTACCATCTATTTTGATATCATATTTTATATGAGAGCTGAGCTTTAATCGCTAATTCAACTCCATAGTGATAGTTTGTGATTTCCTCTATTAAACTTGTTCAAAGAACTCACTGGCGCCGTGGTGGGATGAACACTGAAACCCCAGAAATATATTGTGTTGTCAAAGTCAAAGCAAAACTTTTTTCCTAGAATTTAATTATGATAAAGAAAAATAATATAACTTATATACTAATTACTTAATAAATTAAATATATATTATATCAATATATAATATAATATATAATAAATTAATATAATTATAAATATAATAATATAAATAATTATATATTAATATATTTTATTATAATATATATATAATTATTATAATATATATTATAAATAATTAAAATAATATAATAATGATTAAGAATAATAATAAATATTATAATTAGATAAATACAATTGAAATAATTAAATAATACATGTTATAATTATAGAATATATATAATAAATAAAATATATAACTAAATTATATTAATTTTAATAATATTTGTAAAATAATTTTAGTATTATTTAGACTGGATGTGATAATGAATTAGACCAACCTACTGGTATAATATAAAATATATAATAATACTATATTAACAAAATTTTTTAGTTAAAAAATAGTGTCTATATATATAATTATATTAATATTTAAAATTATTGATGTAAATGTTAATAACAAATAAGAACGTAAATGCAAGATATAAAAAGTAACATATATATACATATCATTTCCTCTATCTGTTTTACTTATAATAATGTCACTATTATATTCCATATTGATTGTGAGGCTTAGTGAGCTTATATTTAATCACCTGTTTTAATTAGGGTTATGTAAAGGTACAATGTTATATTAAATTATTTATATATAAATTTCTTATAGTGATTGGTTCTATTAAATTTTAGTAAACTAGTTTTTATATTGTATGTTTTGGAAGAAAATAAATATAATGATATATTTTATATATAAATATAGATATTAATAATAATGTAAAAAATTTTAAATATAACAAAAATATTATAATATTTAATTAAATATAAATGTTTTACACATATAATCAAAATATATTTAAAATTCTTATAAAAAAATAAAAAGTGAAGTAAAATAATATTTAAAATAATATATATATAAATTAACTTTTGATAATTTTTTATGCTTCTTTTCTTGAAATTGAATTTGTAAATGCTTTTTTTTATAGCTATTTTTCCTAATTTTAAATAAAAGAGATTTTAAGTATTTATATAAAATCATTAATTATTATGTTTCATTACTTATATTTTCATATATAGATATATATATTATATATCGTATATATAATCTAATAGCATCAATAACTCAGATAGTATTTTAAATAAGTATATATACTAATTCGAATTATTTTCAGATTTATTTAGTAATAGTGTAATATTAAGCTATATGTTGAAAAATAATAATATATAGTATAATTATTTAATATATCTATATATAATAGATATATATGCTAACATATATAAACAAATATAGAGTTATTTATTAGGTTTTAATATAATATAATAGTAAAATACTCTAGTAAGTAACTTTAGTTATGTGCAACATTTAACCTCACGTTTTATAGCATTAATATATAACCTATATACTATGACTGTATGTAGCTTTATAACATATTATATTTGTTATGCGTTTTACGTGTATATTGAATAAGCCAAGAGATGTGTACCGATTTAAATTCTCTGTGCATAAAGTATTGTCTAATAATATATTTTTGAATAGTTAATTAATATATATATATAGTATATAAAATATAGCTTAATATATTAGAGTTTGTTCGTGGTTATAATATAGTATTATATATGTAATATGTTTTTAATTTTGTTTCAGAGTATTTTTAAAATATTTTTAAAATGAGACATTTGTCAGGTTTCTATCTCCTATGGTAATTTTGAAGTTGCTTCTAAAAGAAAATCTTAGACTACCTTTTAACCTTTATTCTCCAAAGGAGAAACAATTTCCTAATCTACTTTGGTCTTACCAAGAATGCATGAATAGCGAAACTCTGGTGCGAGCTATCTAAGAAAAAAGATTATCTGATATGTGATGTATAATATTTTATAAAGGAGCGGAGGAGCTGTACATCGCTCTTGAAGTACGAAAATAATTTAGGGAAATGAGAGGCTTATTGTCCTATACTCCTCAATTAACACTATAGATTGTTCTCTTACTATCGTTCTAATTTCTAAATAGATATATAGTGCACTTATCTATATACTCTGGCTAATGTCATGCATAGAGACAGTGATCAATTAATCTGGGGTGAGAAAAATTTCTAGGAGAATTCACCTATCAATTCTCCTAAATTTTCAATTCAGCTAAATGAATCAGTTAATAAGGATTATTATATTTAGATCAATAGAAAACGAGGTACTTTACAATCAACGAGGAGAAAAGAACGATCATAATACTCCTTAGGTTATCCTAGCTGATAATAATTGTCTGGCGCTCATTGCCAAATAACATTATCTAACTAACATTATGCATATATGCCTTTCTCCTCATATAATCGACTTGATGAAAATTAGTGTTGCTAAATAATGATACTATAAAATAACGAAAAGTGCCAATATTTTTTATTCATGTATACTATATAATATTATATCTATTTATCTCTAACTCAATCTGGAAGAATTTACTGTATACAATTTACACTAATACTTTCCTACTGAATTCTCCTCTCTAATGAGGTCCAATATATGCCTTTGTGACTTTTGAGTGATTACATTATGATAAGATGATGTAATGACTCCTGATAATCATTTTGATGATGCCATAGATGAAATGAGCGAGTGTTATGAGTACCGTAGATGGACTATTTAATCCTTACCTGAGCTTTGATAATGAACAAGTGTGCTATTCTAATGGCTATCCCTGTGATCCCTTGTGTTCAACTAATTAACTACTTCTAATGTGTATAAATGAACAGGGTCAGTCGTGCTCTCACTGTTGGGAGTGTTCGCAACGATTTTTTTTCTAAAGTTGTCACCCTTATCACTTCGATAAACGAGAGGCACACACGCCAGCACTTTATTGCAATGCAAGCGCGCTAGAAGTTAATATCAGCCCTCAACTAAATTCACCTTATTATTCTTAATGTAAAGGATGCATGTGAGAATTGTCTCAGTCAACTATCAATTGAGCCATTCCTTATGACCATGACTAGAACTCATCAGTGCCTTTCAATCGTGAGGTAGAGTATAATAATTCAGTTACAGGAAAGGACAAGTATTCGGGCGCGAAAGGTCAGTGGCAACCGGTGAAGTCAGTGGAGAGGTGTATACATCTTATAGATCGCCGGCAGTTTAATGCGTTTATATATATAAAGTGATAAATCACAGGGGAGAACCTTGCAGTGGTAGGTCCGAGCATATGGCAGATAATACAAGCATTTGACGAAAGTCATGGACGTGTCACATCTGCTATCTCCAAAGCTCTCCTCTTCTCTGGGTTGTTATGAGATCTGTGGTGTGGTTCAAGAAACTCGGAGTGTCAATAATAGTCTCTCGTTGTCGAGTCGCGGCACTGAGTTTCCTCTTGTGTGTCAAATATTGGTGTTCCTGAAACAACGGTTCTTGCTGTTAATATCCCTAACTTTCTTACTCACTAATTATTGAGATTTAAATCATGCGAATCTCTAACCATGCCCACCATACTAAGCCTCGCTACTCTCACAAAGAATAGAGGGTCATGGTGAATTGGTGAATAAAGTCTACATTGGAACAGTCTGTCTATTATAATTACTCTCTACTTTGGGGCTTTCAGATCTTGTGAGAATCTTGTGCTCACATCCAGCTGCTTTGTGACATATAAACTAGGACTCTGCGTATCTTGTTTACTTTTCAGGATTTATACTTCGCTGAATTCTAGATAGAATTTCGGATGGTGGTCTATCTACAAAAAGAGGGTGTGATGAAAAGGAGACAACAAATAAAATATTTGGGTGCAAGATAAAATATTTGGGAACAGGACAAAAAGAAAAAAAAAAAGTACACACTCTGTGTTTTCTCGATAATGATAGTGAAACCACAAAAATTTGGTTGTTGATGTTTCCGATGAGATTTATATTGTAGTCTTTATTTTCGTTATTTTTTCAAAATTAGTTGTAGCAATCGACATGTATCTTGTGGATGTAAAAATTTATTAGAAGTTATGTGTTAGGCAAATATGAGGACATTTTTTCTAATATGGGAATTTTTAGTTTGGTTCAATTTCGCTCAGGTGAAGCCCTGAGTCTATAGTGTGCGAGAAATTTTTTTTATGTTTATAATTTCACTAAATATCCATTTTTTTATTTTTATATTCTGAATTTTGATTTTCCAGAATGATAAATGAGATTTATTATACTTGAGGCTTGCAAAAGTTTATGGTATTTAGCGTATGAGAAGGATAATACATAATTTCTATTATAGAGTTAAACATAAAGTTTTGGGATTTTTCTAGAAGAAAAATACTCGATATGCAAAATTTCAACAAGGAAGTTGATCAAATGTTCGAAACTAACAGTGATTCAAGGAAATAAAAGCTAGTCAAAGGCGATCTGCATGAACATGTTAAACCTTTTGTATGTGTAATTGACGTTGTAAACTAGTACATGAATGAATAGTGTACGTACTAGCATTTGATTCTCGTGATAGATTTTTCTTTGAAGTAATATTTGTGGAATTATTGCTCTTCAAAAACCTTTTTTTAAGTTATGATTAATAACGTATTGTCGAGGAATCGATAAGAGTAGCTAAACGAAAGAGAGGGAGTTGCAAGAGCATGATATCTAGATAATGTATGTTTGCGTGACGTTACAGAATTGGAATATAGAATAAGAGAGAGAGAAGGTCAGTAGACATCATAAAGCATAATGAAGTGGACATTAGATTAGTGTGATGTCTGGCAATATCAAGATTAAAAAAATTACACTATAAAATAAATGATATCAGTAAACCTAACTTGAAATACTATCATTAATCATAGAATCTAGGAAAAGTTTATGAAAATGCCACGACAGGGAGAACCGAGAGAATGATTTAAAGCTACAGCGCAGCACTTAAGCTTAAGTGTTCCGTAGAAATAAAGGCGAACAGCATATCACCTTCAGCACTTTCTCTCACATGATCATTCAACAACAGCCTGCATTAACTTACTCTGAAGGATACGAACTTTGAGAAACAGATCACAGTATCTAAGAACTCTAATATGTGGCATGAATAGCCAAGCAGACTGATGAGAAAGGAGGAAAGTCAAACTCAAGAGAGGTGAGTGTATGGCGGGCGAAGAGTCTATGTGATAGATACTGGAGAGTAGTGAAGTCGAGGGGTCTGGGGAGTGGGGACAGTGATTAAGTGAACGGTCACAAATGATATTGCCACTAAGCTCAAAACATGATTATTTCAACCGTTTCTCCACTTAGCCTGTTTCTATTTGGGATATATTGCCAATTATGAACTCAGTTCTTTAGTCTTCATTATTTACAATTTTCTACATAACAAACATCAAGTTCTCTCTCTCGAAATCACGTAGATAGAAGAAAGACTCAAAAAGAAGACACATAAGGCCTGTATATTTGTTAGAAATACATTAATTCACTAATTAATAATCGCACATAGAAAGACAGCACATAATAGAAATTATGGATAAAAATCAGATCATCTAATTTAACTATTCATATGATTAAAAGAACTGTGCAAGTGAGAATGGAGCAAAGAACTATATTCGAAAGAGTCGTCTGTACTTTAAGATGCCTTCATTTTTAATTATGAAAGTAAAGTAAGGATATATAGTGGAGTATTGTTCTCGAATGATCAAATCATACTTGAGTGTATTTCTATATTGACAAGTGAGAGATTAGTTGAGAAAGAGGAGTTAAATCGAATAAGATCTTATGGATAGTATGAACTACATATAGATCACCACTAAGTGAGAGCTATGGAAGCGATGACAAAGCACTAGTGATAGGTATAATGAAGCTGAGGTGATATTCCTATTTTATCGTGATAATAAGGTTATGAATACATTATGCTTTATATATAATACGTATATTCCTAAACATATGAGAGAAATGTGCTATATAGTTAATATTGAGTATACTTAAAAAGCCTTTCTTGTTAGTCATTTAACAGTAGTGTGATTTTTTGATTTTTGGGTAGTGGACTTAACGACTAAAGGTGGATTATGTAACCAGATGAGAATAACATATCATGTGAACATCGCCTATTAAGGGTCCTATTAAGCAAAAGATGTTATATAATTGTTGTCTATCTATTTGTTTTTTGTTCAATTTAGTATTTAATTGTCTGTTTATTGCACCGCTACTGTTTTAAAATTCAGTTGAAAATATTTCGCATATTTAATTAATAACATTTAAAAAATTGCTAATGAAATTCTCTTATTTAAAATGCATTTGATATTAAAAATTTAATAAATAAGATGAAACTTTTGTTGTAATAAATATTCTAAAATGGTGGAGTCAATAGAAATTAAAGGAAATTCTTTATATTTATAATGTTTATTGTTGATATATATAACATAATTATTTTATTTTACGAATTTTGGCTTAATAGTTATTATAATCACGTAAAAAGGAATAGAATAAACATTTAGCATTTATATATTTTATATATGCGATAAGATTGGAGTCAATTAACCGACAAACACAGTGTTGTCTATATCAGAATATTTAAATGCGTCTGAAGGGCAATATTCACTCGTATGAGTGGCTTTTGGTATAAGCGCTGTCGGAGATATGAAATCTCACACACTGCGCTCGCTCGATTCATAAAATCTACGGAGGAGTGAAATGAGCTTTTAATATAAATCTGACACGAGTCAATAACACAAGCTCTGGAGACACAGGGTGAGGGCTGAGTAGTGCAGTGATAACCAATATATATATGAAATATCATATCGGATATGGTAGATATGTTATATATAATATACTATGATTCATATATAGTATATATATTATGATGAGATATAACATGCCACTACTTCAACTATTATAATAATAATATATTAGCTATATACACCTGATCAATCATATGATAAAATATTACGCTAATAGAACAATAGGCTAATAGGATACAACCTGAGAAAAGGAAGAAGCGACGGAAGAGAAAAGTGAATGCGCATAGCAATAATATAAGAACCCTATATAGATAACCTCTCTATAATGATGTGAGATATTTGAGTGTGCCTTATATACTCATTCTTTGAGGCTGTCCTATACCATAGTATTCAACTTATATAATAAGTTGCAGTAACTCTATCACCACGGGGGTAGCGTGGTACCTATAATATACCCAACTTTGGTGGTAGAGACTATAGGGACTATCTATACTATTACTGATAAAATATATTTACTGCTAAGTGTATATGCTTTATATTATTTATAAAATCAATGGTCAAACGTAGGAATTTAAAACTCATTGTTTTCAATAATAATTAAACCGTATAAAATAACAGATACACTCTCAGAATGACATAGCCTCTCTCTGTTATTATGTAAATATAATAATATTTTAAAATAAAAAATATAATAATACATTAACAATGTTTTAGCTACTAAATACGTTATGAACTAAGTATTAAATTTTACCTTTAAAATATCTAACTCTTTTTGCGCAATTGGAATGATTTTTTTTACTTTGTGTGATTGAGTCTTAGAGAGGGATATAATTCAAGAAGAAAAATTATCTTGATTTCTCATACACTTCATTCGACATACATTATGGCTTAACTATTATACATGAATTTTCTTAGACTTTCCGTTCCGTCATTATTGTTACTCACTTCGGTAGTCGAATTTGTGTTCAGCAGAATGTTTTGTTATTGGTAATGTTTTATTTTTTCTCTTTATATATTAATTCTGTCTTACCTGTTTCAATAAGTTTTTTCTCTGCTAAATTGAGGTGTATATAATAGAGGAGTTTCTGTACTTCTATCACATATAGTTCAAGTATCTTACACTAACTCAAATTTCAATAATTTGTTTTTGAAGAAGAAGTTCAAATATAAATAATGTGTTAAGACACATTTGATTTCGTCAGACAGAAAAATGAACTTTTTGTACTTTACTCCGAAGATTTATTTTAATAATGTAATTCCTGTTTATACAGCTCAACCAGAAAGGAACCAAGTGAATCCTTCTTTGTCATCAGACTACATAGGGTTGTAGAATCAAGTGAGAGTATCGCTCCGGCAAGTATTTCTTCTGTGATTTCAGAAACTATTCCCGCTCTATTCATCAGAGACGTAAGACACACGAAATAATGTCTTCTGCAAGACGTGTGAAAGGTTCGGCCATCATACCCTTATAGCACTTGACCCTATCTTGAATCGATGTATTTAATTGTTTTTTTATACTATTGTGTTAAATGGCATACGACGGTGTGAACGAGTGTAAATGCTATAAATGTGTGTAATATGTTTATGGTAGGATAGCTTTACTTGGTTTTCAAGATCTCTCTCCAAGTCTAGATTTGAAATTATAAGTATATAGTAATATAATAACATCCGAGCATTAGAGGAAATATAATCTAAACTACACAGTGTATTCTCGGTATTCTATATTTCTTTATGCATATATAATTAGGTAAAGGTTTAAATAAAACAAGGTTTTAACACAAGGTCAGATAGCGACAGATATAAATGCATTATTCACATGCAATATATCTTATAGTCAGGAGTATGGGCATATAAATATGCATTCATAAAGCTACTTAAGTTATAAAATTTTATACTTTTAATAATTATTATTAAATTTTAAAAAATAAAGGCAGGTTTATATATATTCAGGGTAGTTGAAAATATCCGTTTTTAAAATAGGAACTGAATAGTTAAAAATTCAGTCTAGAATTAAACGTTCATAAAATTATGAATGTAACGTTATGATGTAACAGGTATAATTTCAATTAGATCCCATTATATCATCTGTTTCTATCTATAACTAGAAGGAATATTAAATGTCCAATTATATGAGAGTTCTGAGTGAAGATATTTCAGATTATATAATTAATCGTTTCGCTATATTTATTTAAAAACAAATAACGTGCTTTACTAAGTGAAATTATAATCAAAGAATAATCAGAAATTAATGTTAGAATAATTTTTTATGACAATAGTCATGTAAAGCGAAACTATCGCATGAGAGGTTATTTAACATTTAAAAATATTAATTGTAATACTATATTTAAATTATTAATATATTAATTTTAAGTTTGAAAATCAAGCAAACAATAATATTTTAATGAAACAGATAAACGCCATTACGCCACTGACCGGTTTTTTTCCCGAATTCATTTGTTTTTTGAATAATGGATATTATTTCAAAAATAAATTTAAAAATATTTCATTATTTACTCATGAATTTATTTTATTATTTTATTAATTCTAAGGATCACATTTAATGGGAACTCTATATTGGTAAGAGTATTATAAACACATCAAATTAAGATGTTTTATGAGGTGTAGTCTGAAAAAGAATCTTTCTTTCGTTTCTCGATTTTCTTTCTTATTGTTTAATTAAAAACAAAAAATGGTTATTTTTTGACTGATTTGCATACATTTTACGTTATAAATATAAATATAAATCTACGTTTCATCTTCTATAATATATATAAATATATATACACTATATCTCTATATATCCACTCTCTATATCTATATTTTATATATAATATATATAAATATATATATATATAATATATATTATATTATTATAATAATTATATATCATATATTAATATATATTATGATAATATATATATAATATCTATATATATTTATATAGTATAATATATAATATATATAATATTAATATATACTATAATATATATATATATATTATTTATATATAGATTAAAATTGATATATAAATAATAATTAAAAATAAGACCATTATTATATATTAAGTATTATAAAATTTGAAAATATATATAAATCAACTTTATTTAAAAAAGGAAAAGCTTGGCTATATGGCTTGCCTGATTTTTTTTAACCAATAATTTCTAATGCACTTAATGATATTCTTATTGTAGGTATTTTCTAAAGAAGTTTATTAGTATATTAACGGCATTATTGTAGTAGACGAGCACATCACTTAGTGTAGTTCCTATACATATATAATTTGTAGAAACTGTACTGTGAATTTTTCTTCTAGAAAAAGTGATAGTTCAGAAAAATTTCAATGTGCACGGAAGATATCGTTATGTGTAGGTTTTTTAAGAAATTCAATTTGCTAGGGTGAAATTCTTCTGGATGATATAACAAATCCTTTGTAAAATATAGCAATTTTATTAAAAAACTAACTGGCAACCATAACTTTTTCGATATATGATAATTTTTTGACATCTTAGATAGCGGTTTTTTGCAGAGAGAAGGAGAGATGAGCAATATCACGCTGTCTCACAATATTATGCATATATAAAGTAATATAGTAGTATAATGTTCTACAAATACTCATGAATGTAAGTACATACTTAACTAAATTAGTTATGATGCCGCATACCCCCTAATGGTGCCATTTAATACTTAGTATAATATTAAGCTATTAAATTAGACAAAGATTGGTTGACCACTCTCAAGCAGCCTAAAGGGTAGGTGAGAGATATTTGTGAATACCTATATCAGTAGTGAGGATACTAGGGAGTAATCAGTTAGAAACCCTTAACCTCAATCAGACTTATCTGAGATATATATCACTATAGAAACAGTAGAGAGATAAAGTAGTGTAATGGGTTATGGTGTGCGAAGGTAATATATACTATATATATGCTATTATATTGAGATCTAACGATTCAAATAGAGTGAGTATATCTTAATCAGTATCTATAAGGAAATTATATAAAAAAAATCCAACTGAACTTTTATATAATTACTATATATAATATTAGTTAGTTGTAGGCGACTATAAAATTTTGGTATACGGTATTTTGCACCATTTACACTAAATTATTTTTCAAAGCCAGATAGTATACATTATTTGATTAATATCTAAAACTTTATTTGCTGATTAACTCACTGATAATACTAGTGTCAGTATACGATACCTATATAGATAGAATTAATTTCATCTTTAAATATGAATAATATAAATATTTATTGAGTTACCTATAACATTATTCAGAGGCGCTATATGTTGGAGCCTATTATCCCAATAATCTCATATGTATGAATTAGACAGATATAGCCTCAAAAGATATAAGATTATGTAAAGAATGAACGTTAATCAAGAAACTCTTGTGCGCATCTTTATGAAAATAAGATTTACACCTTGAGTGCGTATCTCAGGAGAAAGTTGTTTAAATTAATGAATATTAGCCCATTTCATTGAATCCTAGCGTTGAAATAAAACGTGAAATATTGGGCTTAAAATAAGGGCCATAATTTGGTAAAAAGGCTGACTAACGTCAGAAGAAAATGAGGACTGGGCGATTAACAGGCGAAGAAAGACGTTTGCGTGGGCGTTTTGCTCGCGTGCGTATTGCGCAAGCGGTTTCGGACTTGCTGAAAAGAAATTTGAGAAACAATGACTGGAGTGACTTGCGATACGATTTTTTATTATACAGGCTTGTGACCCATGATTGACAAAATGAGATGATGTTGGCAAACTTTTCAAAAAGAATGCACAAAAGAATGGCACAAGATGCTATTTTGATTATTAAAATGAAGACAACATTTTATTCATTTGTATATGCAATTTTTTATAATTAGTCGAGAACTAACTGACATAATTAATAAACTCTTAATGTATGCAAGATAGAAGTAGTAAAAATAAAAGTTAATTAATTATTAATCTATTACACTGTAGCGAAAAGCGACATAAGATAATAGATAAAAACTGTACCGGAAAAAAAAAGCAAAAGGCTTATTAATTCTAATATGGCAACTATCAATTGAACCTAATGATTATTATACTATTTATCACATACATCAAGATTACTAGACGATACGTATGTGAAAAGGGGGCCTCAGTAGGGTGAACCAACTTCAAAACGTCTTTATATAAAAACATACAGAAAGGTACATTGAGGGTATTAAAAATATATGTTTGTATCGACAGATTTTAACGAGAAACATATAAAAAAAAACACATCATGAAGGTGCACTGCCTCAAGGCAGTGCGCTAAAATAAAATTATATAAAAGAGGCTAAAAAGTGCCAGAAATATTAAAAATAGAAAAGTCGATAAAAAAGTGCCAGAAAGATATTTATATCCCTAACTTATGAAAGCTTGGTCCTATGAGATCTAGTAATCTCTGCAAAAGAAGAAATATTTTAAAATTACTATAAATGATAATTATCAGTCAGGATTTGCAGATTGACTGAATAATCCAGATAGAAACCAAACTGGCATTCTGTCATCTACCCTCTATACTACTCGATAGCAGGAGTTGTGTAGGAAAATTGTGATGGTAGAGGGTGGAGGTGTTTTAAATCCCTGGTGATGTTAACGGAACTAAGGTTGATTGGCGCGTATAGGTTCTGCATGATTGTGATGTTTTGTTACATTGTGTTTATGGTATATAGGTGAAACACTATTGGTTTCTGAAATACAGAGCAGATCTAAGTCATATGTGTTTCAGCTGGACATCTTGGTAGGCCGTTTTAGTGTAAGAAAGAATTGATAATATGAGGATTGTACGATTAGGAGAGTGTGTAGTGTAAGATAAGGAGTTAATGGAGAGAAATGGCGAGAGTACATGAGGGGTTTGTTATGTGGAAAGGATGGATTGGATAGTCAGTTGGGTATAAAGCGGATGTATAGGATTGAGAGTGCTGGGAATCAAATCGCTGGTGAGACTCGAAAGAAAAAAGTGTGATTGAGTGAGTAAGGAAAATGTCTGGAGAGGAGAGGACATGTGAGTTTACATGAGGCAAGAATAAAGGTGCATAATAGAGTGAATGGCTTGGTTATTGTAAGGTAGAAATTGTTTTGGGCCTCGCCAGGTATGAACTCCCATGACAAGAATGCTACGTGCGGGTCCTAGCGGTGTCATGTAACCCATAGGTGGATTTTTTCTGACTGCGACGTATTCTCATGAAAGGTATAAAGGCGGGTTGGTCTAAGAAGGCGGGTTATTCCTTTCACTTGCGCATATTCTAAACTAACTACCTTTTCTGTTCTATTGTATTACTACATACACCCGCTGGTGCCTTTCCGTTTTCGGTACAGTGATTTACACCTCAATTTGGGAGAAATAGGAAGATTAGGTGATGTTATATATATATTTTTGTACTGTATGATATATTTATTATATATATATATATAATCTTTATAGTATATATAATTATATTATTATATATTATATATATAAATATTATATCATATATTATATATGTATTATTATTTTAATTATTATAGTATATAGTATATATATATATTTAATTATATTTTATATTTATATAATAATATATATATAATATAAATATATAGTATATATATTTATATTTATATTATAGTTTATTATATATATATATTATATTAATATATTAAAAGGTGGTGTAAGCGTAGATGAGGGTGTATTTTTGGTGATCGAGTCGTCCTGGGAGATCGAAGTAAATGAGTTGAAATTTTGTAGTCAGTATTGGGAATCTTGAATATTGTGAATAAGGAATGAAAATAGATTTGGCGAGATGCTGCGAAGTATATTTTAAATGTGCTTAAAAAGAGGAGTTGTGAATTGGCGTGGTTTTGTAGAGGCCATGGTTGTGGCTATGGCCCAGGTGATCATTGTCCTGACTCTGGCGGTACTGATGTTCTCCACTAATGGGTATTGAGGGAGCAGTAAGGCTGCTTTCTTTCGACTTGTGTCATGTATCTTTTTTATCTATCTTTCTTTTCCCGATATTGTACGCTCCTTTAGCTTCTCCTTTGGGGAGAAGGAAGGGATTAGAATTGAAGATAGAATGATAAGGCGTAAATATATGTATTATTATTTTTATATAATTTATATTTTATAAATATTATATATTTATTATATAGTATATAATATAATATATTATTATGATATGTATATGTTAATATATATATTATATAGATATGAGAGAGTATGAGTAGGAGGCTGAGAGAGAGAGAGAGATTTGAGACGTATAGCGCTAAGCCTCGAAGAGATTCAAGTGGATGAAAGTTATCTCTCCATTTTAATAGGTGCGTCTCTATTTTCCTTCTCTTTGCGTTCACGATTTTTAAACCCCTGATCCATTTCCATCCACTGGTAGGTCAACATCTTACTGTTGACAAATTATCACTTATATTAACAATATTAACGGTCCCAGGACCCTCTTCTAGAAAACATCTACACATCCTAATCAGACTCCTACTTTTTATATCCTCCTTATGTGTGAAGGAGGAAAAGAATTGCCCACATTCGTGATGTCCGCGTTGTAGGAAGCCGATAAGGAAGGTGGAGTGGTTGCTGCCCACTACATCTAATCTCTGGCTAGAATGCTGATGTTAATAGCCTCGGAGATGGTCGTTGAATCGCCGTAAAATGACCTTGAATCTTTCGGCGAAATGTTATGAATCGTATGGGTAACAATGGAATGTCAGAGGAATTAAATGTTGAGGAGAGTAGATGATGGATGTATTTTTTAAATGGCGTCTAGTTTGTGATTTGCTCTCTGTGACTGAAACAAAGATGGACAGGAAAATACGGATAGGTGAAATGAGTGTTGTGGGTGGGAAATGTGTGTGTGCTGGTTGGGAAAGGAATGGAGAAGGGGGAGAAAAGAGTTGCATTTTTGAATGAGTTGCTTGTGGTAACAGCAGGATATGGTAAATATTGTGTGTGTGCGGTACTAGAAATCTACTAATTGTTAATTTCTTAGGGTTCAAAAGATCAGGTATTGTCGTGTCATGAGTATGGTCCTTTCTAGGTAATTGTTGAAGGAAGCACTGATTTTCTGAATTATTGAACAAATGATGTTTTAGATGGGGTGAGTAAGAGCTTAGATTGATTGTGTTGGGGATCTAAATGGTTGGATATGGGTGACAGGGAAGAGATGTATAATACAGGTGTTTGGGTGTCGGAGAAAAGATGAAAAGGTAAGGAAGATAGGATTTGACTTCTGGTGAGGAGAGAAGTATGTTGTAAGTAATACTTCTTTAAAAACAAGTTGGTGTAAGGTAATTGATGATATTAAAGTAAAAAGTATGTTGGATTTTGTGTTGGTGAAGAATAGTATGTGTTGGATATATGTTGGATTGTAAACTCAGTTGAGAGGATTAGGAAAGGGATATTCTATGATATTATGATTGTTTCTATTAACATTAAGATTAGGTCGGAGGCTTGGAATGGATAAGAAGGTGAAAATCGGAAAAAAAGAAGGTTTTTAGGGGGGGGGGTAGAAATTGAGTTAAGAGAGAAGTTAAGTGAAAAGATAATAAGGAATAAGTATATAAGAGTACTCGCAAGTAAATCAGTTGAATGTGACAATGTTGAACTGAACATAATCTGGAGGCAAGAATGAAGGAAGTGGGCAGGGTTGTTGAGTTAATCCACGTGCAGAATGAAGTATGTGATAGTGCTACCCGAAGTAGGGTAATAGAAGAATTTTAAAACATTGTATATTTAGAGTGATTTGCATAGCGGTTTAAAAGTAAAAAGAAGCGTGGTTGTAATGTAACAAAAAACAAATGATGAAGTTTCAAAAAAGAAAGATTGTTGGAGTGAGACTTAAGCAAATTAGGAAATATATCTATGAAAAGTCAGTTCCTTTTAGGCAACAAATGGGACTTAGAAGGAATAGAAGCTCCTTCTGAAGGAAGCGCGAAAGGTTAAGAATGAGAAATAGGGGAATCTGCTTAGGATGAATAGGGATGGTTCTTTTGTATCTGATGAATGGATGTGAGGGGATGGTGAAAGATACACTTTAGAATGTGTAAGATATTTAACACAGGTATGAAAGGGTGATAGTGAGAGATGTGTGGTTTGATGTGTGCTAGATATAGGATATGGTTTTTTGGGGATGAGAGCTCATTTAGAAGGATGGAGGTAATGGTAGAGGTGAGAAAGTTAAACAAAATAAGAAACTGTGAAGGAAAAACGATTAATATGTGTCATATGGATCGAAGAGAAAATCCTGGAAGGTGAAATATTTTAATGTGATTTGGATTTGGAAGTTGTGTTAGTGGTAATAAAGCGTTTATGGAGGATATGGTTCTGAGGGATTGGGGAAGAGCAGTAATAAGTAAATGTTAATATAAGGGTAAGGGTGATAAGTGGAACTGTAGGATTATAGGGGAATTAAGTTTATTGAGTGTTTAGGTAGGAGATATATGATGGTATTTTAATCGAAAGAGTGTGCGCATGGAGTAAGTCAAGGACTGGCTGGGAAGAAATAGGTGCGTTTTGAAGAGTGGTAGAGTGTTGTGAATCAAAATTTTTACAATTGAAACAAATTACTTTATAAGATGGGGAGAAGAACGAGTGAGGGAAGCAGTTTTCTTTTGTTCACCAAACTTGGCTAACGAAGATCACTTATGAAAAGCTATGGGTGTTGTTATAAATTAAATGTGTTGGGTGGTAGGCTTCTGAAGAGGATACAAAATATGTCTGAGATGTAGAACGCGTGTGTAATGAATAAAATGTGTGAAAAATTTTTATTGATTGTTTAATATTATTATAGCGAGTGAGGAAGGGATTAGTTGTCTCCTTGGTTTTTCAATGTGTATAGGATGGGGTTATGAAAGAAGATAGAGAATGGGGGTGGCGGAGAGTGGTGTTATGCATCGATGGAGAATGGACACAAAGGTGAAGTGGAGGGTGCCCTATCTATTATATGCGGAAAATTTGTTTATTTGTGTGTTGATATACTGAAGAGAAGTGTATAATGCGGATTGGCAATGGAGACTTACAATGGTGTGTGTTAAAGAGGGGTTTGAAAAATAAACGTAGATAAGAAGTAAGGTTATGGTTGTAAGTGAGGACTCCTCGGTGGTGAATGTTATGCCTAGAGAATATGGGTGAACATCAGGCTGGACAAGTTACTGAGAATTTAAAATATTTAGGATATATTTGGATGAAAAGAAGGGAACCCCGAAAAAAAAAAAATTGGATGGGCCCGCAAAAGAGATCACGTCATTAGGGAAGAAGTTTTGTGAATGGCAGATAGGGCTGGTGACAATTTGAATTTTGTCTGGTGTGGAAGTAAAGGACCTATAGTTTTTGAGTGCGCTAGGAATCTTACATGAGGTATGTTGTATGTGTTTATGCTAAGTAGATGAACAGGTTGGAATAAGAGTTAAGAGGATAACGGTTCTAAAGTTTCCAAATGTTGTTCAGATGGAATATTTAAGTGATGCTATATAGGTTGAAGAATTGATAAAATGAAATTGACGTATTAGAGAGTTGTGTGGTGTGTAAAGAAAAGGGATAAGAGAGAATAAATGAAAAGTATGTTGAGATGTGTAGTCATGCTTGGAAAGGAATGAAGTGACAGTCGTTTGGGTTAAGCGGATGATAGATGTGAGGTGTGTTCATGACGATTGTTAAGGAAGAGGTGTGAGTTTGACAGAGGCGAGAATGAGGTTCATAATAGGAGCTGAATGTAGTTTGTTGAGAGGTATGGTTTTGTGCAGCCCACTGAGCTAGGGGGGGATGAAAACCCGTAAACACCTGAAGATATATGCATAGTGAGGTTTCCGTTCGTCGTGTCCCAAACTCGAATAAAGCTCTAGGGTGTGGATTTTCATAGAACCCTGGTGGTGACGAGTTCTCCATCACATAATGAGGTAGAGGGGTGGTAAGTGCCTGGGCTTTTCTACTTTTGTCGACCTGTGTATATCCTTCTGTCTAGCTTCTTTTCTTTTTTCCCCGATTGCATTTCATTCACGGACGGCGACTATCCTGGAGGAAGAAGAAGATTATATATATTAATAAGTATATATATAATAACTATATATATATATATATATTATATAGTATATATTTATTTTATAATACTATATAATTATATTTATATATACCTGATATATATAATATGATATATATATATTTATATTTATATATATATAATATATATAATTGGTGTATATTATAATGTATAATATAATATATAAATATATATTATAAGTATATATATATATATATATCTATAGTATATAATATATATGATTATAATATATATATATATATTATTATATATGATATATTATATAATATATTATATATATATATATATATATATATATATATATATTATATTATAATAATTATATATTATATTTATTATAGTATATAATTCCTTCTAAATTCACTGGGGATAAGGTGCGTGACTTGCATACCGGAAAAGAAAAGTAGTAGAAAAAGGAAATTATATGAAAAATCGAAACACGAAAGCAATACTTAACGCCTCTAACTATTACAGTGAGACTCGTGCAAGTCTGAAAATCCCCTATGATCTTCGTGGGACAGCGACGGACACTCCATATGGCATAATCGTGCGTGTAGGGGTTCTCCTAGCCAGGGGGCAATGATACCCTCACAAAATACATTCACTCTATTATGGAACTTCATTCTCCGCTTGTCACACCCTCAGCACATCCCCTTAGCATCATCGTCCTGACCACCACTACTCATAATACCACATCGTTAACAAGCAGCTGATCATTCATGCTTTTCCACATGTACCATTAAATAGCTTTCACTTTATTCTCTGTTATCCTTTCCTTTCCCACAGCAACTCATGCTAATAGTATCATTCTATAATTATCATTCTTATCACACTAAGCACTCACTAAGATTGTCACTGACACATTGAATTTAGACCTTACCTCTTATTGCCAGACCATAGTCTCCCACTATATATTAAAACACTATAAAATACATTTAAGATTAGGCATCAAGACTTAGTTCCTTGTACTTTCAAGGATTAATTTCACCAAGTACTTCTTGCCATTACAACTTTCCTACTACACCCTGCATCATCGGTTCCTTTTCCCATCCAACATATATTCCTAAATATTTAAACTCCAACAACTTGTTCCAGCTGCTCCATCTACCCCCCACGATACTTTCACACCG
>JABUQX010011691.1:32500-42796 GCA_015478945.1 Trachelipus rathkii | reverse complement strand
TTACATTAATATAGTAACATTTAACAAAATTTACCTTAACCTAACCTAATTATCATAATGGCCAACGAATATATCCTGACGTAACAAAGTTTTCACATCAATAAAGCTAACTATCATAGCCTGGAACTAAGAATATAACGCATAACGACAAAACCTAACATACCTTACGCTCGAATTAAACTGCTAACAATAACAAAGTTCCATACTTAAACAAACAGTAAAACCAAACTAACAATGCATACAGAACGAACAGGTATCGAAGCTGATGTGGTAAATATTCATTTAAACAAATCAGTATTGCGCTGTTGTTTGTTTATTTATTTATTTATTTTATTTATTTTTTAATTCATTTCTTTAAAACTTTTTGTTATTAAAAAAATTTATATTTTATTTTTAATTTCATTTCTTTAAAACTTTTTGTTTTTAGAAAACTTTTATTTTTAATTTTATTTATTTTTTTTTTTTTTTTTTTTAAATTTATTTTATTTATTTTTAATTTTATTTCTTTAAAAGTTTTTGTTTTTTTACTAAAAATTTTATTCTTTTTTTATGTTTATAACGTAAAAAATTACATTTTTACATACACTGAACAGTAAAACAGTAAATCAGTAATTCAAACCCCCCCAACCCCAATCCATCCATGGTCTATAGATCTATTGATCTATTAGGAAAAAAGCTAACATAACAAAGTTTTACCCACGGTAAAGTTAAACTATGAACATAACATACTTAACGCACAACAGGCGCACGAATAAACAGCCATCACTAGCATCTTAACCAATAAAGTTTATATGGGGGGAAGTAAAAAAAGTTTTCATTTTTTTATTAACATATAATTTTCAATGAAAAGAGCATTTATAAATACATTAAAATATCTTTTAAAATTTGTAAACATAATAATCATCTAATCATGACAGAGGATTCTGTATAAATTGAGCAAGTTCTCTATATCTCTCTCCAGAGATTAAACACCCTTTGAAAGGATGTAAATATAAACACCACCTGCAACACTAAACCATTTTTTGCATATTTTTTTTCAACAGCATTCATTCTCTCGCTCCAGAGAGAAGTAAACGAATCCATGCTGATAGTTATTAGTGCACTCCTTTATATCGTATTATACTGTGAAACCACATGTTTCATTGTAAATATTATAGATTACACCATGAGCTATTATGTATTTAAAGTCCTCGAGTATGTCAACATTGTTAAGATGCGATGTTAATCGTTTTTTATTTTAACCAAAGCTGTAATCATGTAAGATGTTTGTACTGTGCAAAATCTGGACACGTACGCCAGAAGGTCGCACCATCGATTGGTCTCCAATAGTGCGTACATCAATGCTTTTAATATTGTCACACGACGAGAAAGCAGCACCTATTCTCATTGAACCTCTCTTCACTGCTCTCCAGTCCAGATATTTTCCACAACGCATCGATGCATCGGATAATACGCACTCATCCGTTACCCAAGCTGTGACGATGTCGATAATCTTGATGAATTCTTCAGCAGAAATGAATAAGGGTCTATTATTTGAACCTCTGGCAGGAATACAAGCAATGTATCGGTCTCCATTCGGTTTACGAATAAATATAAATGACACATCATTGGGTATAACGAAAGACCTCGTAAAGATATCAACAACAAGCGTAGAGATGCGGGAGATGTCATACCAGCACAGCGAAAATGTCTTACTGAAGGTAAATGAGATTCTTTCTTTCAATCAATCAGAAGAAAGTAAACAAGGATATAGCGCACGAACGAACATAATGGTTCAAAAGTCTAAACAACATCCCATGTACAGCTTTGTTTAAACATGAAATCGCATCAGATATTTGTATTTTCATATCTAGGCCTTACGAACAATTCCTTTCATGTTTCATTAGGGTTATTAGATACAGATCGAGAAATGGTTCATGCTCCTCCCATTTTTTCGAAGCATTACACAATACCTGTGATTCTTGTTTGGCCCGTTTTCGAAACATTACGCAATTCCTTTGATTCTTGTTTGTCACAGGGAAAATATAACAAATTTATTAAAACATTTTATGTTTTTGCTAATATCTTTATTTTTTTATGTTTTATAACATTAGCATAGTAATTTTTTAACAAAACTAACAAAAATTTATTACGACATAACCTATCTATCATACTGATCAACGAGTAAATGCTAATCTATGCAATGTTGTCAAATTATCTCTGTCAGATGCGCTGTTGCCAAACTTACCAATCTCAAGTGTTCTATCGCAACTATGACATACCAATGTTATTTTAATATTAACATATTAATATTTTATCATATTCATAACCTATATAACAATTTTGAACTACAAATAAAAGCTAACCATAACAAAGTTTTAACATCAATAAAGCGCAATATTATTTGTTTTATTGTAATTTTCTTCACAGACATATGTTTGAAACTTATTCTTTGAATTTTTACTATTTAAAATATATATATATTATATAATTATATATATTATAATATATATATTATATATATATATATATTATATATATATATATATATTATATATATATAGTATATATATATATATATTATATATATATATATATATTACATATATATATATATATATATATATATATATATATATATATAATATAATATATATAATATATTATATATATATATAGTATAATATAATATATATAGTATATATATATATATATATATATATATATAATATATATATGTATATATATACTATAAATATATATATATATATATATATATAATATTTATTATAATATATATATATATATTATATATATATATATATATATTTACAGTTGACACCACCCATTCACGGGCAGAGCCCTATCAAGGAGGGGGTGTTACGCACCTCAGAAGTCAACAACCTAAAGTGAATTAACGCAGATTGCACAGCACGCAAGGCATTAAAGTGGGGTTGATCAAAATTCAGCAGAAACACAGAAGATGGGAAGGAGAATTCCACAGAACAGATGTGGCCGGAAAAAAAGGAAGCACCGCAGCGAACTAGCCCGTGGAGTTACCTGCATCAACACAAAACTCATGGTGCGCAGACACAGCACCCCTAGTTCTACGAGGCGACGTTAAAGGGGAGTTACGCGAGCTGATAAGCTCTCTCGGAGAACATTTGCGCCTGCCGGTACCTATAGAAAAGAGATAAACCACCAACATCGCGCCGCGCAAAGATAGAGGGTAAAGGGAACTGGAAAGTACAGAACTGTTTATAAGCCTTTTGGCTTTGACTCGATCATATCCAAAAGCCGGTGAAACCAGAGCCCCCCCCCCAGATATGAGAGCAGACTTCCATACAAGGGCGGATGAGGCCCTTTATAACTGGAGCAACTGAGAAGAGGAAAAAAAGTCTCGCAGCTTAAACAGAATTCCCAGTTTCCTTGAGGCCGCCTACAACCATGTGATGTTATAGTCCAAGACATTTTTTATTCTTACAGTATGTAAAGCCTAGGTGTTTATATTGTCAACCAGGAGAGACGAGAGAACGCAAAAGAGATAGGAAAGTTGAAGGTGTCTTAGAGAGGGAGCATTTGTAGAAGTTGAGTTTTTAAAGAATTGAATATCCACAGGCGTTTCAGACGACCCACCCGAAAATCTAATCCAGATCAGCGAAGAATAGGAATCGGAAAGATTAAGACGAGAGGCAATTCTAGAGTAAAAGAAGGAGCAGAATTGAAATGAGTTGAAGAATGAAGGTTCGAGTCATCGGCATATGTGTGAATAGAGTTAGATGTGCAGGTGAGAATTTCATTAATGAAAAGTAGGAATAAAGTACGAGATAAGACAGAACCCTGAGGAACAAACACTATAGACAGAAAAGGAAGAAGACGCGCCCCAATTCAACAACAGCCGATATGAGTGAATTATGCAAGCAAAACTAGACATAATGTAGCAAAGAGAAGGGAGGAAACCCAAAAGAGGGGAGCTTGACCGCGAGAGCAGTGACACGTGCCATACCCGGTCAAATGCTTTGGATATGCAAGCGCCACTACGCAAGTCTCCCGTTTTTTTTTAGTAGTAGATTTTTAGTTGTAGTATTAGAGGTAAAGTTATTTAAAATAGTTAATAGTTTAAGAGAAGTTTTTCAAGAGAGTTTTTAGATTATTTTTAGTTAGTTAGTTAGTGTGAGTAGTTTAGGTTTTTAAGTAAGATAAGATTTAGTTTTTCCCCATAATGGGCGGCAAAACCATAAATCAGTAAGATAGGAAAGCATATCGCCAGTAGACCTCGACCGCCGAAAGCCGTACTGGCGATTTCGGAAGAAGTGAATGAGATATCCAGATGCATCAAGAAATGAAGTTGAGAAAAGTTTCAAAGATCTTAGATAAGAATACAAGTGAGAGCTAATAGGGCGATAGTTAGAAGGATCAGAGCGGCTTCCTTTTTTCGGAATAGGTTGGACATGCTCGTGCTTCCAACACTGAGCGAAAGAAAAATGTTAGTATTGTGACATAGATAATATAGTTTGACGAGCAGGAGGGGATAGCACGGAAGAACACTCCCTCAAAAAACTCGGGAGGAATGCCATCCGGGCCACCGCCTTCCTAACGTTCGTAAGATTTCAGGAGCCCATGCACCGATTGAATGTAATCACAGGCAAAGGCATAGGACACCTTAGAGGGAGAAGGAGGAGGATGAGGAATGCCAGAATCGTCCAGGGTTGAGTTTGGAGGAAAAAAAGGAGGCCGAAGAGATTGGGCTTTTCAGTTGGAATATTAGCAACAGAACCATCAGAGCGAATAAGAGGAGTAAAGACAGGTTTACAGAAGTTGTTAGAGATGTTTTTGGCAAGAAGCCAGAAAGATTGTCAGTAGGACAACCAAGGAGGTTAGCGCACTTTCGTTGATGAAAGCCCGCTTTGCACGTCGAAGGAGTACCTGCAACGATTTTCTAGCAGAATGAAAATTAGCGAGAGTGATAGAGAACGAGAATTTCCACTCCCATATGCACTGTCCCTAGCCTGAATGGCCAGAGAACATGTACGATCGACCCATGGATTATGAGGAGAGAAAGATTTAGCTCGAAAAAGGAATGAACTTGCTCATCCATCAACGATTACAGCTCCTACCTTATCGGCAGAAGTCGAAGAGTCACAGAGACAAAGCAGTCATTCCAATTATATGTTAGCGTAAAAGCAACGCAAGGCCCCCCAATCGGCACGATCACATAGTGCCCAGAAAAAAACGAGGAAGGCAGGATTGGAAGCTGCGGAGATTTAAGTATTAAAAATTAAGAGATATAAGGTTGTGTCAGATTTACCAATTAGGAGCGAAAGTGGTGTATATAAAGATAGAAGGGGACTAGCTGGTGAAACATAGGTCAAGGTGTCAATAATTGGTTAGAACGATCGGGAATGTGTGTAGGTTCTTTAATTAGTTACTCCAGATCGTTGAGAATGCTGAATGAATCGGCCTCCTCCCCACCTAAACCAGTAGAGAGGACCCACAACCATTCAGTGTTGGTACATTGAAATCCACTAAATAGAGGACCTCAGATTTGGATGAGAATATATAAACAGCTAATGAGAAGTAGTAGGATATCAAAAAAGCGTGAAAATCTGTTCTGTTAGAAGAGCAGAGAGAAGCACTAGTTTATTGTAGTAGAAGAGAAATATTTAAGCCATTAGAACATCGAAATTAGGAGATTCGAGATATCACGAGATGTGTTACAGGAGTGTTTATGTTAACATAGGCACATACTCTACCCTTTTAGACGGAAATTATGAAATAAGTTGTTAGTTGGATACATTAACGAGTAGAGGATGGAATTCAGAAGGTGTCAAAAACGTCGACAGGATATATATATATTATATATATATATATATATATATATATATAGTATTATATATATATATATATATATAATATATATATATATATATATATATATGTTATATATATATATATATATTATATATATATATATATATATATATATATATATATATATATATATATAATATATATATATATATATATATATATATATATATATATATATATATATATATATATAATATATATACTATATATATATATATATATATATATATATATATATATATATATATATATATATATATATATATTATATATATATATATTATATATATATATATTATATATATATATATATATAATATATATTATATATTTAATAAACTTTTATTATATCTTTATTTATTTTTTTTTTAAATATATTTTTTACCAAATTTTATCTTTTTATGTTTATAACTTAAAAAATTTGCACTTTACATATTCCTAAAGCAGTAAAAATCAGTAAATCAAACCACCCATCCCACCCCTCATTCCGCACTCCTCCCTCCATACCTTTTGTTTCAAGTTCACATATTGACTATCATTTTGGATTAAACACAACATTAAAATAAGTTTCTGTTAACACAGATCAACGAGTAATATTGCTAAACGATAATGCTCCCCCTCCACAACCCTCCTTAGATCTTGATCATTGATCTATGATTCAGGATCACATTTTGAGTATCATTTCGGATAAGCATAAGCCCAAAATAAGGTCTAATATACACTAACCAACAGATATATTGCATAACGTAACAATGTTTCACATTAATAAAGCTAAACACATTCATAACATGAACTGAAGAATATAACAGTAAGAACGACAAACTAACACACTTTACGCCCGAAATAAACTGCTTAACATATAACAAAGTACCATACTCAAAACAACAGATAAAGTACCTAACAACAGAGTCAAAAGGTAACACTTTTCACTTCTTTTCAAGCATATCTCTAACAATGTCAATGTAATATATATACATTATCATGGTAATAATTTAACAAATTAACAATAACCTGCTAATATATATCACACCAGATAACGAATATAAATGCTAACGTAACAAAATATTTTTTACATTAACTTCGTAATATTTAACAAAAATTCATCATACCTCGTCTAAATATCATAATCCCCAACGAATAATGCAAACATATCAAAGATACCACGAAACTTAACAGAAAAATAACAATTTTATATTGAGATAACATAAAAATTACGTTCTATTGAATAAAATATTCACAGTAAAACGTAATAGTTTAACTGATTTATTAAAGCTGTAAATCAGTATACAGTAAAATCAAACCACCCGTCCCTGTAGCTCCACTACCCAACCACCCACCAATGATCTATTGAACATATAATGATATCCAGTCATATTTCGAGTGTCATTTTATAAACAATAACATAAAATAAGTTCTTATATATACTGAACCTACGAATATATGCTTAACCAACAACGTTTTAGCATCAATAAAAGCTACATATCATAACCTGAACTAAGAATATAAATTGCAAAAGGCCAAAGCCTAACATAACCTCAACGTATAAATAATCCACTAAAATTCCTGAAAATACCCTACTTATCAAAGGTAAAGTAGCTAACAGGTCATTCAATACTCGATGTGTCCCCAGTTTTCCAGCATATCAGCAACAGGTAAAGCCATTATTATCTACAAAATCCTAACAAAGTGACCAATCTATCAAAGATACCAGCATCTTGAAACTATGAATTGACACTATCCTTCATCAAAGTGTCACTCGTTTCGAGTATAACATCATTTGAACTATGAATAAACGTAGACATTAGCAAAATTCTCGATCAAACCTAACATTACTCAACAAAAACTTAACCTAGGCTCACGTTTCTAGCACATCATCGTCAGTTAACACAGTAATATCTTACGAAACTCATCATTTCTCTAACAAATCAGTGTTAATTTCACACTGTCATGGTAATATTTAACATAACGTACCTAACTTACGAATAAACAGTTTTCATTAACCAAGAGTATCTAAAGCAACACATCACCTCCCAAGAGAAACCCCAATGGGATGCACCCCTTGAAAGGGTGTGAATCCTTGATGGGGGATCACCCCGAAGGGGTGTAAGCGGGTTTTGGGCCTCAGCCCGAAGGGCTGAGGCCTTACCCGTCCTTCGGAGGGGTAATGTCCACTTACACCCCTTCGGGGTGATCCCCCATCTCAGGATTCATACGAGGGACGTTGCTTGATGTACTGATTCACTGATTTACTGCTTTAGTGTATGTAAAAATGTAAATTTTTTAACGTTATAAACATAAAAAAGAATAAAAATTTTTGGTAAAAAAAAAAAGTTTAAAGAAATAAAATTAAAAATAAATGTTTTATTTTAAAAAAAAAAACAAAAGTTTTAAAGAAATAAAATTAAAAATAAACAAAAGTATTTTAAAGAAATGAGATTAAAAATAAATAAAAGTTTTCTAAAAACAAAAAGTTTTAAAGAAATGAAATTAAAAATAAATAAAAGTTTTTTAAAAACAAAAAGTTTTAAAATGAAATTAAAAATAAATAAAATATAATAAATAAATAAACAAACACAGCGCGATACTGATATGTTAAAATGAATATTTTCCGCCTCAGCTTCGTACCTGTTCGTTCTGTATGCATTGCTAGTTACTTTACTGTTGTTAAGTATAGAACTTTGTTATTGTTAGCAGTTTATTCGAGCGTTGGTTATGTTAGGTTTTGTCATTGTACATTATATTCGTAGTTCAGGTTATGATATGTTAGCTTTATTGATATGGAAACTTTGTTACGTTAGCATTATATTTAAATTATATTCATTGATCAGTATGATAATTAGGTTAAGTTATGATAAATTTTTGTTAAATATTTCTATGTTAATGTAAAAAATATCCTTGATATAAGCTTTAGAAAAAAGTGTGAATAGGTTAAGGTTCTGTGCTCAATGTTAGTTACTTTACTGTTGTTAAGTATGGAAACTTTGTTAATGTTAGCAGTTTTATTCGTGCTTAAGGCGTGTTAGGTTTGTCGTTGTACATTATTATTCTTAGTTCTGGTAATGTTAGCATTATTGATCTGAAAACTTTGTCGCATTAGCACACCATATATTCGTTGGTCAGTATGAAAAGATCTTATTTCTATTCTGGTTATCTAAAAATACACTCGAAATATGGCTTGGATCAATAAATCAAATAACTCAACAGATTCAGGGTTTGCGAGGGGAAGGGGAGCGCGGTAAGCATTGATTTACTGATTTACTGCTTTTGTGTATGTAAATTCAAATTTTTTGAGTTATAAACATAAAAAAGGAATAAAAAAATTATTATATTTTTTTTATTTATATATAAATTTTTTAAATTTTGTATTAAATATTACATATTATATATATATATATTAATATATTATTATTTATACCACATATATAAATTTAATAAATATATTATATTAATATTATATTATATTTATATATATATCTTATTTTAAATGTTATTTATATATAAATTACGACATAAAAAAACCCTCTACTATTACGAGATTCAATATTTATAAGCATATATTATGATACTAAATAATAGATCTAACGATTATTTATTAATTCAGCACTGCACCGGTGCCAGCACCGGAGCCAACACCGATGCAGATGTCAACTCCGGCTTTTTACTCAGACTCCAAATTCTCCACTCTTTTTTTCTGAGGCTTCTGAATCCGACTCCTTTCTTCACTTCTCTTTATGCATTCTGTTCATTTCTAGGGGTACCCCATGACACTGGGGGTCCCAGACACCACTTACGACTTTAAAACCATCATATTCCAAGATAGCAATGGTTCAATAAACATATATTATAAGACAACAATATTGATCATTACACAAATATTTAGTAACTCCGGCACCGCATCGGAGCAAGCTACCGTCCGTGCAGCTGTCAACTCCTACTCCTCTGAGTCAGACTCCTTCTCCATACTTTCCTTCCTTATTCATTCTTCATCCTTCTTCCTTCCTCCATCTGCTCTGTTTTGCACTCTGTGCTTTTTTTCAGTTGGGAACCCCCTACACGTGGGGGAGGGTTCTAGAACAACCCTATACTTACTTAAACCAACAAATATTCGGGATCTACGAGTTCGATTGACATATATAAAGGACAACCAATATTGTTGTTATACGGAATGTTTATTAACTCGGCACCGCATGGTCCAGCACCGCGTGCCGATGCAAAAACTCCTCAATTCCCGATAACCAACCTCTTCTAAATTCAAACTCTGAATCCTCTCACCAAATTTCAGCCTTCTAGAACATGTCGATTTTTTAGGGGGTTAGCCACCCTTCGTGGGGCCCACGGAGACTTAACATCGTCTACGATGAGGTTACGTCACCATCTAACACTTCTCCAAATTTTAACCCGATATGATAACTCTAACCACTGTAGATATATAGCGGAACCCAAAGA
>JABUQX010011691.1:22500-25000 GCA_015478945.1 Trachelipus rathkii | reverse complement strand
AATATATCTAAAGAGTAAAGTGGAAAAGCCTAATTACAAAAATGGGAGATGGTGCAATATTAGATATTATAGTACAGAACCAGTTCTGATGACAAGTTATCTACAGAACCTAGAAAATAAAATGCAGAACGAAAGAGTAGATACGTTGGAAGAGATGAACAAAATCATTAAACAGGCAGCGGATGATACCCTATTAAAAACATACAGGAAAAAAGAAGATAAAACTGGGAAAAAGATAGAAAGACCATGGATGACAGAAGAAATAAGAAAGGAAATAAAAAAGAAGAGAAATTAATAGGAAAAGACGAAATGAGGCAGAAGACCATGCCAGGAATATGCTTTGGGAGCAGTATAAAGAACAGAAAGCAAAAGTGCAGAAACTTATAACAAAATATGAGAAAAAACTTACAGATGAAATAAAATCTAATAAAAACAACAAATTATGGGAGAACATAAAGAAGCTTAAAGGAGTAGATAGAACCATGAAGGAGACTAAACTTCATTATGAAAATGGTGAACTAATACCAAAGGATGAAATAGAAAAAGAATTAACTGGATACTGGAAAACCATATATTGTAAACATGAAAACCGAATGGCAGAAGAATGGGACGATGACTCAAAAGAAGAATACAAAAGACTTAACGAGCAAAGATACCAAAGGATACAAAGTGGGGTACACCAATTTCCAGTACAACTAAGAGAACATATGGACATGGCAATAAGAGTAAAAAATTCCATAACACCCATGAATAAACCAGTCATAACCACCGATAAAGTCAGAAGGTGCTTACAAAAGCTCAAAGGGAAGAAGGCACCAGGTCCAGATGGTCTAAAGCCAGAACTATATAAGGTATTAATCAGAAGTGAACAGTGTATACAGGTTCTCACAAATTGTTTCAATAAAGAACTAACAAAGGAACATAAACCGACATCATGGAAAACATCTATAACAAGTATGATAGAAAAAAAGAGGAATCCAACTGTAAAAGATTTAAGGCCTATCGCATTAACCGATACATCCTACAAACAATTTATGACATTAATTAAAAATGAAATTGAAGAACACATTAAAATATGTGATGAAATAAAGGAAAATCAATCCGGGTTCACAGAAGGTGCAAGAATTGAGGATAATCTTTTTATTTTGCAATACTGCGTGGAAGAATCATACAGAAGACACCTACCATTAATTGTAGTTTCTATCGACTTCAAAAAGGCTTTTGACTCAGTAAGTAGGGAATCACTGATAAAAGTTCTAAAAGAGTACAAGGTCCACCATGAAATAATAAGCGCCATTGCACAAGTATATACAGATGACAAAACCTACATTAAGTTGGGAAGTGAAATAGAAAATGTAGAGATAGAAGTTACTAGCGGAATAAAACAAGGGTGTACAGGGTCTACTACATTATTCAAACTTGTTACTTACAAAATAATTAAGGAACTGGAGAAAGAAAAGGGATTCAACAATGGTTCCATAAAAATAAACAGTCTATTCTTTGCTGATGATGGCCTGATCTTAGCAGAATCAGTAAACGATGCAGCTGCGAACATTAGGACATTACTACAGATAAGTGGGAATGTGGTCTAGAAATAAACAAAGAGAAAAGCAATGTATTGATTTTTAATATGGAACAACCACCAACGGAGATTGAAGGAATCAAAGTGGTGGACAAAATAAAATACCTAGGCTTATATATAAACAATGAAAAAAATATGTTTAAGACTCAGAAGCTGCATCTCATAAATAAGGCCCACACCTTGGCTAGCCAAACAGGTTCAGTCATTGAGAAGAGCTGCAACAAGCTGATTATAGGGAAAACATACTGGAAAAATGTGGCACTCCCAGCAATTTTATATGGATCCAATGTAATGTGCTTCACAAAGCAAGAAATAGACAAGTTACAAACAATTGAACACACAGTGTACCGGAAGATACTAGGAGGGACTAGGTACACCCCAACTGCAACTCTGAGAGGAGAGATTGGAGCATCATCAATGCAGGGAAGAATAATAACTAACAAGTTAAAATTTATGAAATCAATATCAGAAGGAAAGAAAGAAGTCTTAAAGCACATACTTGGAAAAATGAAAGCAGAAGGGAAAAAATGGTGAAAGACTGCACTTGGCTACATGGACAAAGTTATGATGGACATAGTAGCACTAGAAAGGCTAGACAAGAAAGAAATCGCTGAAAAAGTAAAAGCTTGGGACCTACGTCAATGGAAAGAAGAGATAGGAAGCAAAGATAGTCTACAAATGTACCGAAGATGGAAAATGGAAATTGAAGAAAGCTCAGATTACGACAACTCCTTCTACTCAGTGATACTTTTCAGGGCCAGATCCAATACTTTGAACCTAAAATGGAGAAACAGGTTCTCAAATGGCGAAATCAACTGTGACATATGTGGAGTTGAAGAAGACCTGATACACTTCATTTGTATCTGCCCAGAATATGAAGATCTTAGAAATAACTCCATTGAACTCCAAAGACCACAT
>JABUQX010011691.1:0-15000 GCA_015478945.1 Trachelipus rathkii | reverse complement strand
GAAGTTACTTATGAAGCTAAAAATGCTATTGAAAATAATAATGATAAAATTGATACCGACGTGGAACACAACCAATTGTCGAAGTTATTTAATGAAGCTGAAATGCTATTTGAAAAATAATGATAATTGATGTCGGCAGGGCACATCCGTCGCCGAAAAATCAATGAAACGAACTGCTACAAAAGATAGTAAGACAGTGGAAAATTTTGAATGGAAATCTCCCATTCCAAAATCAAGAAGACTCCTCAAAGTCAGGCTGTTTGGAAGCCGGTGTTAATGAGGCAATAAAGTCTGAGATGACGGCGAAGACGCCTGAAAATAGTAATTGTAGAATCGATGCAGGATTCTAAACAAAAGAAACCTCAAGTTCAGGTTAAGGAGGTGAAGAGTTGTTCGTCGCTTATTGCTGTAACCTGTTCCCCAGAAAATTCTGATGGGAAATTTGAGAAGATTAATTCTGAAACAGCTCATTTGCGTCGAGAAAACAAATTCAAATTTGAGAACTCTCGGAAAAAGGAGAAGTTCAATAAAAGCTTAAAAACGTCGGAAGGACGAAGTGCGAAAGTCACTTTGTCTGAACGTTGGATTGGATGCCCTCTCATAATGCTGCTGTCCTAAGTGATGCGGATGAGGACAATCCAACCGTCGCTCTGAAAAATCAACGGGCTGGGGTGTTTAGCCAGCCAACGCCCAGACCAATGCGCCCTTGTCGTTTCTTTCTGGATGGTCAAGAGAACTGGCATAGAGGAATGGTCGAAGGCGGTTTGGAGAAGAAGAACTTTGGAATTAGAAAACTCCAAACCTTCGTAGAAACAAAAGAGTTTGCCATCTTGATGACTTCCACTGCAATGTCGAAAAGTCAAGATGAAGAACGAAACGGATCAGACAGAGGAACGATCCCGAAGACCGAAGAAATAGGAAACACTTCAGCGTGGATGAAAGCGATGGCACAGTACAAATACCGAAGGAAAGACTTGTACTCTTTTCAGGCAAAGATATCCATGACGTTTCTTTTCAAGACGAAAGATGACACGTCACTTTGTCTTCTTAGGAGGGGCGTGTGTCAAGTTATATCTTGCCTGAAGGCCATAATGTCGCAATTATGAGATCCACAAGTTTATTTATATAATTTTGGGAAAACTATTATTAATGATTTCGCTATTATTTATTTTAAGGTTAGAATATTTCACAATTCGTTCAATTTCATTATTTATATAAAGAAGATTTATTTTAAACAAATTGTGATAGAATAATTATTAATATTGTAATATGATAGGTTTGTAATTAATTTTAGACTTATCAAGTTAAGGAATGATATTATTATTTTCGTTAATTACTATATGTAAGATACTGCCAAATAGTATTTAAAGGCAGAGATATTATTATAATGGCTTTTTTGCTTCTTGTACTATCGATCTTAAAACTTGTGATTGGGATATCTTTTAATATTATATACAAGTAAAACTCCAGCTTTTATCTTGATTGATTTGCAAACCTGCACGGCTTTTAGAACCATTAGATAATTCTCATTGAAGCTTGGTCCTAATATTCAGCAAAGTTATAAAGGTTTTGATAAAGATTAACCCCTAGACAACAGAAATTATTTATTGATACTGAACCCGCGTGTCCTCATCGATAAAATATCTCGATATATATATATATAAATATATATATATAGAATATATATATATATATATATATATATATATATATATATATATATATATATATATATATATATATATATATATATATATATATATATATATATATATATATATATATATATATATTATATATATATATATATATATATATTATATATATATATATATATAAGTTTTCTACTTTTAAAGTAAACACTAATCATGGCCCTGAATTAGCAGTGGAGGTGATTTTACAGAGGAAATAAAGCGAGTAAAGTAGAAAATCCTCACATATAAACTTAAGCATTTCTAATTTCAGAATAAATTAAAATTTAATTAATGATTTAACCTTACCATCAAAACTAGTATTGTCCTGTGTTATATAGGATACTTTTTTCATTACTTTTTTATAAATATCTAAATTTGAAAGTAAAATACGCAATAGGTATATTTCATGAAAATATTTCTTTCCCCAAATAATGCTCCTATTCTCTTGTATGATCATCGTGACCCTCCTTTCCTACTCCTCCTGAGTCTAGAACAAATGCCCATCCATCCAAACGCGGTCTGAAAAATTACATAACGTTTGCCTAAAATGTTATTTTATGAAAAAAAGAAAACTGCTCAAAATTTCTAGATGTCAAACTTGTGCAAAATCGGTAAAAAAATGGTCACCAAACGTAGGAAAATTGCCCAAATTCTGGGTAAGTAATAGAATAAATATTTTCCGTATAATATTGCAATCCTTACTAGAGGATTAAGGAAAATATCCTTACGTTTGATGAGCATTTTTTTTATGAAGAATTTTTACAATAAGTTTTGACAAATACGAAGCGCAAACGCAAAAAACGAAAAACGGCTTAAATAAAAATGAATCGTTGAATCCGATATTCTAGGAATAATATAATATCGATTATATTGTTTATAATTTTTATTTTCGAATTGTGCAGTTAGTAACAAAAAATCAATGAGAGGATACGAAATTTTTCACGGAATATCTATTCGTGTTATTTTATAAAATTATCTCAAATATGGTGGGCAGTATAAAAGATATCTAGGTGATTTACACTGTGTACTATATCTCCTAAATAAGTTGATGCCGAAAATCAACAAGATGTCGGTAGTAGTTTGTATAATTATATTTTATATTAATGCATTTAATATCCTTAAGATATTACTTTAATTTTAGAAGCGTTAGGAGGTGCCTTCGTATAAAATAACAAGTCATCTCCTGACCACCATCGAGCAAATCAATGGCGAGAAACACTTTATGGTATATGGCTCTATGTTTACAAATACGATTAGGTGATAGTTTTGTATATACATGTTGCATCTCGATAAAGCGGGTAGGCCTATTGGCCCTATTATATAAAAAATGTCACCTATAGGGTAATTTAATTTAGTAAACATAAGAGGAATAGATGGAAGGAGTAGAAAAGCCTTGGCAAGAGGCTAGAATATTTGTGTAGGTAAATTGGAACCACGTATCACTACATTATAAATAAAGAGGCTGATACCCAAACAGACATCATTTCCAAGAAAATGGTAATAGAAAAAACAATTGTAGCAAATTCCTTAGAAAATATCAGTGAAAACCCCAATTCCAGAAATAACTCCAATCCCAACGGACATAATAGTAAGAAAGGTACGATAGTAATTATAAAATCAAAAGAAGAAAAAACTATATTCACAAAACCCAGGGAGACATCAAAATTACTAAATGAATCTCCACTTGGGAAATACATTGTGGAAAATTCATTAACCTTAATGGGAAGAGGAGTCGGATGCAAATTGGAAATTGCTGAATTTATATTATAAATTGGGACTGTACGCTATTTCAGAAATTAAAAATTTTAGGGCCACATAATGATTATAAACAGTAAGATTGCTGTTTTGTTGTTGCAATATCTAAGTTTTAACCGAGGATGATACACGGAGGTACTGATCTTTATATTGGGAAGTTGAGGTCACTTCATACTATATAAACCAATGTAGGGACTAATAATATAAAGCACTAAAAGTTAGATTTGAATGGGTAAGGAAGAAATTATAAAGGAAATACTCCGAAATTATTAGTATATAATTTTATTATAATTCTGAGGAAATGAAGAATGCTCTATGTAGATAGGTAATAGGTATTGAAAAACTCTAGTAGCACAGAGCGATTTTCTCAGACTTTACGCTAGTTAATAAGCCTATTTACCTCCTGTAAATCAATACTCATGCAAATTTCTAAAATAATAATATATAATTGGAGACCATAGAGTTACCGTTAGGTATTAAATAACAGTTGCATAGGTTTAATCACAAACACTCTTGATACAGTATATCTTTGTGTGTTTAAGTACCTTTGGATAATATATAGAGAAGTATTGATTAGTATATGTTTTCAATACTCACTGCATGTAAGATTTCAGGCTATATTAAGGACAAATTATCAATGCAGAGCAGTATATCACAAGATGTGCCATGAAGTTGCTAGATCAACTATATATTCACAATAATCTATATAAAATGGTTGCACATAATAATGAGACATAAATTTTATATGTTATTATTGCAAATATGGAATAATACATAGCCATTAATATATAATATTAATAAATATATATACAATAATGCCAAGTATTAATATATAATATCAAAAAAGAGCATTACAGATATCAAAAAGAACTATAGGCAGGTGTGAAGTAATAGTAAGGATAACAAACATCAATACCTCTGACGATTGAGATAACGTTAGAACTTCAAAAATTAAACCCCAAGAGTAAAGACTTTTCAGCAAACAAAAAACAAACAAAGACAATACCTCAAAAACCAGAAATGCAGTATAGTAAATATACAGAAATCCAGAACAAAGCAAATATGACAGCAAACCCTATAAGAACTTATGCCAACGTACTAACATCACTGGAAGATACGGATATAGATTACGCTGAGGATGAAGAAGACACAAGTGAGCGGTTATATCTCTTAAGGGATTTGAACCAAGCATCCACCAGCAAAGGAAATTTTGCACAAATCAAAAAAAGTAAGATATATAACCATAGTGAACTAAGAGAAAAAACAGAGGAGGACTTCCAACATGATATTGAAATCTCAAAGGAAAATATAATGCAAAGACGAGAAAAAATGAATATCCCAAAGGGAGTACAAGAACCAAACAAAACAGATATCTTCCTTACATTTATGAAGAGGATCATGGCCATTGCCCAAAAATTTATAATGAAATATCAAGTGAAGAAATCCATAAGTGAAGCAATGATATCAGTGAGCCCAGACTTAATAGCATTATTTTCCTTGTTTGACCAAGATGGCCAAGAATAAGATTATATTGTGGAATGCTAGATCATTAACTAAAAAACTACCAGACCTAAAACAATTCATTGGTGAACACATGCCTCTACTAATGGGCATTACTGAAACATGGTTAAAACATCCAAATAAAACCTAAAATTAATAATTATACTATTGTAAGAAAAGATAGGAGAGAATGTGTAGGGGCCTGACTCCTTTTGTTAATACATCACTCCGTAAGCTATAGAGAAGTCAACTTGAGAGCTTGCCCTGGTGGCAAATTGGAAACCCTGGCAATAAAAGTCTGCCTACCCATTGGGTGGGTATCCCTGCTTTTAGGCTATAACCCATGCAAGGACTTCACGAATGATGAAATAGCCCACTACATAAACCAATTAGAAACCCCAAGTATCTTGATAGGTGATATGAATGCACATCACAGATATTGGGAACCAGGACTTCAGAAATCTGCACACAATAAGTCTGGGAATGCCTTCTATACATATCTGATGAATTCAGATAATCACAATTTGATTACACCTCCTGGAATGCCAACAAGAATAAATCCATACAATGCCAGCCAATCAACATTAGACTTAGTAATTGGGACAGCAAAATTTCAAGACCTAACATTCAATACAGGTGCATACATGGGAAGTGATCATTTACCAGTAATCATGACGTTCTCAGCAAGGGTACCACAAATCAAGGCCAAAATGGAGGTTAAAAAAGGACAATGCTAGCTGGAATAAATTCTCGGAAAATACAAATATCGCTTCAGAGTCAAAAGGATCGTTAGAGGAATCAGTTCAGGATCTTACTTCCACAATAAAAAGCTCAGCCTCAAAATATTTCTCATTGTCTTCAGGGAAATTTGGAAATAAGCCAAGACATTCTTGGTGGTCAGAGACGTGTAAACAGGCAGTGAAGGAAAGGAATACAGCATACAACAAATGGAGATCAAAACCATCACAGGATAACTGCATTGATTATAGAAGGAAAAGTGCAAAGTGCAAGAGGATAATCGAACAACAGAAAAAGGAAACGTGGAAGCAACTAACAGGTAGACTCAATTTTAAAACATCAGGACATGAAGCATGGTCCCTCATCAAAAAAATGACGGGCACTTACATTCATCCAAACTACCCACTGACAAAAGATGGGAAACAACTTGTTGATGCAATCTCAAAAGCCGAAACACTGGCTCAACATTACCAACAAATTTTTTCTCTTCCAGACCCTCTTCTTAAAAGAGTGGATTATCAAATGGCTATTAAAAGAGCATTAGACAAGAATTCAAATGATATAGCAAATCCATTCTTATTAGAAGAACTACTAAGTGCCGTAAATACCTTAAAATGCAATAAAGCAGTAGGACATGACTATATTGCAAATGAGTTTTTAATACATCTAAATGAAACATCACAAAGAAATTTATTAGAGATATACAATAAAAGCTGGACACAAGGTATATATCCCAAGCAATGGAAAAAGGCCACAATAATCCCATTCCTGAAACCAAACAATGATGAAACAAAACCAGGAAGTTACAGAGCAATAAATCTGCTTCCATGCCCTGGAAAACTAATGGAGAAAATGGTCAATAATAGAATAGCATGGTGGATAGAACACAATGGACTACATCATAATTACCAGTATGGTTTTAGATCAGGCAAGAGTACCATTGACTGCCTATTAAAAAAAACCCAGGTTTTTTTTTTAAATTGTGGGTGGGTAAAATGGGCAAAATGGACAAAATATACTTTCAAAAAAAGTTTAAATTTAATAATAATAATGTTTGGATACCATTATTTTATATATATATATATATATATATATATATATATATATATTATATATATATATATATATATATATAATATATATATATATATATATATATATACTATATTTATATTTGTATATTTTTCATCTACGTAATATATATATATATATATATATATATATATATATATATATATATATATATATTATATATATTATTATATTAATATATATATATATATATATATAATATATACTATATATATATATTATATAATATGTATATAATATATATAATATATATAGTATATATATATATATATATATATATATATATATATATATATATTATATATATATTATATAATTATATATAATTTTTATATATATATATAATATAATTATATATAAAATTGTATATTATTATATATATATATATATATTATATATATATATATATATATATATATTATATATATATATATATATATATATATATATATAATACCGGTATATATATTATATATATATTAGTAATATATATTATATATTATATATATATATATTATATAATATATATAATATAATATATATATATATATATATAGGTATAGTATATATAATATATATATATATATATATATATATATATATATATATATATATTATATATATATATATATATATATACCGTAATATATATATATATATATATATATAATATATATATATATATTATATATATATATATATATATATATATATATATATATATATATATATATATATATATATCAGTGGCAACTCTAGTAACTTTTCTCTCTCTCTCTCTCTCTCTCTCTCTCTACGGGGACGACGGGGTAACTTATATACGCTGTCCCTCCGTCGGCTCGAACCCCCTAAAAAAAGGAAATAAAAAGAAAAATTAACATTTTCTCCAGAGCATAATTTAAAACAATATTTGGCAAACTCTTGCTGTCGCACTACTGCAGAAATGGAAGGTTGATTAGAGCTTACGCTGCCAGACCAAAGATTATACTAATATTTAAGGTGTTATTAATAAATATTAGAGTAAAATAAATTTATTTTTAAGTTTCATCGATGAAATTTCTTGCAGAAATCAAAAATATTTATTTTCCTGTAGCTGTTGAAAGAAAATTCAAGAGAGATTTCATTCCAGGGAGGAGAACAACACTGAAGAAAGGCAGCTATTTGTTTATGGATGTGCTGCTCATTACCTTAACCTTGTAGAATCAGAAGTAACTCCCAGAACTGTGCTGAACCAAGTCATTGAAGTTCAGAAATATTTCCGAAACCATCATCAACCAGCGGGTTGGCTGATTGAAAAAAATGGAGTAAAGCCGCAACTTCCAAATTCAACAAGATGGAACAGTCAGGATGCCTGTATTGATACGTACCTAAAAAATTATCAAAAATACTTGGAAATTGTCATGGAGCACGAGCTTCAGATTGACAGAAATATAAAAGCTATTATAAAAAATTCAGGCATTTACATGGAATCTTTAAATCTTCAAAAACAACTGAAAAGAGTTTCCATTGTTCTGAATACTATGCAGAGGGATGACTGCACTTTTAGGTGGCGAGAGAATAACCTGTTTGGTGGAAATAGAGAGAATAAGAGATAAAATCAATTGAAAAGCATAGATGTTTTAAAATATTCAAGGGTAGTAATAGGGAAGATGATTTAGAAAATTATAGAAAAATAGAAATGAAACTTTACCAGTCAATAAGAAAGGCAAAGAGAGAGGCAGAAATTAAATTATGGCAAGGAATAGTAATAAGGACCTGAAAAGTTTTTTAGCTTTTATAAAATTTAAAAGTAATAATTGAGCAATAGGTCCAATTAAAATTGATGAAAAATTTAGTAAGTTCAGATAAGGAGTTTGTCAACATTTTCATGCTTATTTTACTTCAGTGTTTACTGAGGAAAGATTGATAATAGTTGGAGACTAATAGTTCTTGTATGCATGTAACAAATAGACTTACAGAAATTGTAAATTTGACGTAAAAGATATTAAACGTTTACTAGACCATATTGATCGCAAGTAAAGCTGCAAGGCCCTGATGGTATACATGGTAGAATTTTGAAAGAAGGGTAGTACCAGCATTGCAAAGGCACTGTATTTGATTTTTAAGCGATCTATAACATTTGGTGAGGTACCAGATGACTGGAAAACGGCAAATGTTGTGCCTATTTATAAGAAAGGTAAGTAAGGAAGATTTGGTTAAATTATAGCCAGTTAGCCTAACATCTCTGGTATAGGTTCTGGAAAAGTTACTGAAGGGTCAATAGAGAAATATTTAGAAAATAACAAGGTATTGTATGACTCCCAACATGGTTTCAGAAAGGGGTAGGTCATGTCAGACAAACTTTTTAGAATTTATGGAATACATTAACTGACTGCATTGACCGAGGAGATCCAGTTGAATTTGTATATTTAGACTTTAGCAAGCTTTTGATAAGGTTCCCCACATAAGGCTGATGAAGAAGTTATTGCAATGTGGTATAGGTGGAGTGGACATGGTTGGATTAAAGAGTGGTTGCGAAATAGAAAACAGTGTGTACAACTAAATGGCAATAAATCATCATGGGAAATAGTGAAGAGTGGTGTCCCACAGGTTTCAGTGCTGGGGCCACTATTGTTCCTCATATATATAATGATTTAGACCAAGGGCCTTAAATGCAAGGTTTCTAAGTTTGCAGATGAATACTAAAAGTGCCACACTCAAGTTAGGAATAGTGAAGATGCATAAAGAATATTCAAAATGATCTATGATAAACTTCTTGGGTGGGCAGATAAAGTGGCAATGAATATTTAATAGTAAAAAGTTAAGGTTCTTCACCTAGGTTACTCAAAATAAAAGTTTTTAACTACGATAATGAATGGGGATTGGCTCGCTAGTCTGTGGACCAAGAAAAAAGATTAGGTGTGATTTATAAGCAGTAATTTGAAAGTACTTAATCAGTGTCTGGAAAGCTAGGAATAAAGCTTAATAAAGATGCTGGGCTAATAATCGCAATGTTGTTTACAAGAGCAAGGAAGTAATAAGTAAACTGTATAATAGCTATGTGGCCAGTAATAGAGTATTGTGCACAAAGTTTGGGCTCCTTATTTAAGAAAAGACCTATGATATGCTAGAGAGAGTGCAACGTAAGGGCCACAAGGATGATTTCTGGGTTTGAGGGTAAGAGCTATGAGCAGAGGCTGAAGAGTTAGGAATGTTTTCTGTAAAAGAAGGGCGATTTCTCAGAGGGGACATGATACAAGTCTACAAAATATTTAACATCTACTGATGAATAAGGAGACAAATAAATTTTTGATAGAAGATGGCCGGCACAGGTGACCAGGGGGCATAATAAGAAAATTAAGAAGAAAGCATGTCGTCTTGGTCGCCGGAAACCTTCATTCAGTAACGGGAAAACCAAAAGCTCGAGAGGTCTGCCAGCAGAAAGGTTGTTCACCGTGAACTCGATTGGCAACATTTAAGAAGGGTTTGGATAGGTAATAATGGGATGGATTGGGTATTGATATAATATATTTTAGACAAAGCCAAATTGGCGGGTTTTTAGTTTCAGTAGTTAATGTTAGATGGCATGCGTGACCATAACTTAGTTATTAAAGCATGGGTGGTTTGGGTATCATATATAATCATCATTAGTTTTGACTAAGCAAAATTGGTGGATTTGTATGGTTTTTTGGGTATCCATATGTTATATATATAATATATATATATAAAGTATATATATATAATATATATATTATTATAATAATATATATATATATATATATATTATATATATATATATATATATATATATATATATATATATATGTAATATATGTTGTATGTATATGTGTGTGTGTGTAAATGTGTATGTATATATATATTATATATATAATATATTATATATATATATAATATTATATATATATATATATATATATATTATATATATATATATATATATATATAATATATATATATTAATATATACTATATATATAATATTATATATATATATATATATATATATATATATGTGTGTATGTGATATGTGTATGTATGTGTATGGTATATATATATATATATATATATATATTATATATATATATATATATATAATCATTGTTTTTGACTAAGCCAAATTTGGTGGATTTGTAGTTACAGTAATTTGACAAGCCCTAGGGTGCTTTTTGTGGATTTGCATGAGCATTGTTTGGTTGGTGGGTTTTGACGGGGACAGTCTCCGACAAATCTTCAAAAACAACTGAAAAGAGTTTCCATTGCTCTGAATACTATGCAGAGGGATGACTGCACTTGGGGAGATGTTGTTCATGTATGGATGGATTTAATAAATGCTTCAGAGCTACAGCCTTACTTTCAAATAATTAAAAAAAGATTTGACCAATGTATAACGCCTCTTCATCTTGCTGCTTATCAAGCCCACCCAAAATATAAAGGAGTTGACCTTACACAAGAACAAAATGAAAGAGTATCTGAATGGATTGGGAATATAAATCCATCTTATATTGCCCCATTACTATTGTTATCCATTGAGGATGAGGGAGAATATCCCAAGTTTATGTTAAAAGAAAATATGACAAACAATCTGGAACCTGCCAAATGGTGGCGCATAATTAGCAAAAAAATTTCAAAAAGTAACAAATTAATTACAAACGAATTTTGCCAATTAATGATAATGATATCATCTCTTCCAGCCAGCTCAGCTTCGATTGGACGAATATTTTCAAATTTTGGGATGATCCAAACGAAGCTTAGAAATAGGTTAGGGAATGAAAGGGCAGAAAAACTTGTAATGTGCCATAGATTGCTAAAAGATACAAAAAGTGATGATTGGTAGTCAATGGTAGACCAAGAAACTTAAATTTACTTAATAGTTAATACTATATTCTATATAGGCTTATAGCTATTATATATAGGGCCTAATGTGCAATTTTTTTTTCTCGGTTTGTTACTTAAATAAATATAAAGTTATATATAATTTTTTAAAAAGTGCATCATTTCCAAATGTTTATTAATTAAATCAAAATAGTTATTTTTTTCTAAAAGGTCCAATGTGTCGTTAATTAATTAAATTAAATTAATTAAATTGATAATTAAGTTTAAAAGTTTTGTTTTTTTATCTTTGAAAGCCCATTTTTCAGTTTCACAATATTGCAATTACATTTTATTGTACTAATGATTAAGTTGCAATTACATTTTATTGTACTAATGATTAAGTTTTCTTTCAAAGTATATAATAATTATGTACCTAAATTTTCTTTTGTGCTCAAGACTTCAAGTGACTATTAATAAAATTGATATAGTTAATATAATTTTTAAAAACCCAACATTTCTTTCCATAATACTGTAATTACAGTGTAAATATATGTAATAATTCTGTTCTTTTATCTCAGTTCTTAATAATTATATCAATGTACGTTATAATTTTTTATAAAACCCGCTTTTCATTTTGCCCGGGTTTTTTGTATAAAAAGCCCAGCCCGGGTGGGTAGGTGGGCAGCTCCCCGGGCAGTTGCCCAGTGCAACCCTGGGACGAAGTGATAAAACACTACGATATTGCAGCATAATTACCAGTATGGTTTTAGATCAGGCATGAGTACCATTGACTGCCTAATTCAAGTGGAAAATACAATCTGCGGAGCATTCAAAAATAACCAGTTTGCACTAATATTATCTGTAGATCTAAAATCTGCATTCGACTTATCATCACATACTGGAATATTATACAAATTAGCCCAAATGAAAATTACTGGGACTCCATTGAAATGGATCCAAAATTTTCTCCAAGAACGGGAATTTAAGGTTTCCATAAATGGAACAGAGTCAACCCCTTACCAGATCACAAGAGGAGTCCCGCAAGGTTCTGTCCTCAGCCCAACCTTATTTTCAATACTGCTATCAGATTTAAAACAGGTTTCTCAAAACATCATTGCATTTGCAGATGATATTGTTGCATATGTGACACATAAAGACTTGAATATAGCCCAACTTGAGATGCAGAGAATAGCGGATGCCCTACAAAGGTGGACAGTTAATTGGGGATTACAAATAAATCCAAACAAAAGCTCCTTAATGTGCTTCACAAAAAAGAGAATCCCCTTTATTCCCACCATATTGATAGAAAATGTAAGAGTAGAACATAAAACTAGGTTAAAGTTTCTAGGCCTCTTCTTTGATGCTCCACACTTAACTTGGAAACATCACATAGACTACTTAGTGGAAAACTGTATGAGAAGATTGAATATTATGAGAAGAATTTCTGGAACCTCATGGGGATCATCAAAGGAATCATTACTACATATATATACAAGCTATGTTCAAGGCAAAATAGACTATGGAAGCATCATTTATGGGGCTGCAGCATCCACAACCCTTAAGAAATTGGATACAATACAAAATACTGCTCTAAGAATTGCCCTTGGGGCCTTCAGATCCTCACCAATAAAAGCTTTACAAATAGAATCAGGTTTACTATCTCTGGAACAAAGGAGACAGAAATTACTGATAAAGAAACTTATAAAAATAGCAACTGCTCCTAAGGACACTTATATGCATGAGATCATTAGTCAGTTCTTCAAAAATAAAAACAATTTCCACAAACAAAATTTCATAAGTAGGGCATACAGAGCTTCTCAAGGAGTGATGCCTTCCCTCCCGGAGATCATTCCAATAAAAAATATATCAATATTGCCCCCATATTCAAAATCTAATTTCAGATTCAACCAAGACATACACAAGAGCTGGAATAAAGGAGAGGCACCAATTAAAGCCAAATGCATGTTTAAAGATATCATACACAAAAAATATGAATCATTCCTTCAAATATTCACAGATGGTTCAAAGAAAATACATCCAGTTAAAACTACAAGTGCAGCTATATATATACCTGATCTCAAACTATCTCAAACATGGAAACTGGAAGGAAATCACTCTATCTTATTTGCAGAGCTATTTGCTATATACAAAGCCTTAACCTTCATGCTAGATTACTTACCTCCTCAAAAAGTAGTCATCTGTACTGACTCTCTGAGCTCTATCCACACTATTAAAGCAAAGAAAAATTTGGATTATAATAAAATCCATAAGTTAATCCAAGAATGTTTTAACAAAATGATTATCCAAAAGGAATGGGTTGTTCATCTTTTCTGGATACCATCGCACATAGGTATAACAGATAATGAGATAGTTGATGCAGCTGCCCAAGTTGCACATGAAAATAGAGAAATTAGCATTTTCCCATTGGAAATTAAAGAATTAATGACTTTTGCTTATAATAAATTAAAAGATGAATACCAAAGAGAACATGAGGATTTTCTGAGTTTTCACCCACTAGGTCAATTTCACACAAGCAATGAAAAATTCTATTTACCTACAGAGAACAGGAAACTAAGTACTGCAATAACAAGGCTGCGCATAGGACATACAAAATTAAATGGTCATCTACATAAGATAAAAATGAAATTGTCACCCTCATGTCCACACTGTGCACACCCCAATGAAACAGTGGAGCATTTTCTTATGCAATGTCCGCAGTACCTGTATGCAAGAAGTGTGCTTCAAAAGGAACTGGGAGACCTGGGAGTCTCGGGTTTCAGTGTTAAAACAATTCTAGCATTAGAAAATGTTCCTCCTCAGAGTAGACAAAAAGCCTGGTACAACATACAGAAATTCCTGTGTAGAACTGGGAATTTAAATAGGATTTAATAAACACAATTAAATAGTTGTGTTAATCAAAAATTTATATCTAGTATCAAACTAATTCTACTCTTTTCTTTTCATGCAAATATGGAAAATAAAAAAAATTGTAAAAGACAATCAAAAACTTAAAAGACAATAAACTTAAAAGATACTTAACCCAGTGAGCAATAGAAAATGAAGAAGAAGCAAACGCAGAAGGAATGCCAGCCATGGTCAAGGGACCGAAGCTGTCCGACGACCATTACAACAACCGAAGTAAGTAACAGTATCAGCCGCATGAGTATGTCGAGACTGTCCCAGTCAACGAACTATCCAAAATGCTCATGCAAATCCACTCAAAGCACCCTGAGGCTTTGTCAAATTACTGTAGACTAAAAATCCACCAATTTTGGCTTAGTAAAAAATAATATATACATGATACCCAAACCATCCACATGCATTAATAACTAAGTTATGGTCACACATGCAGTCTAACATTTATAATAACTACTATACACTAAAATACCGCCATTTGGCTTACATCTAT
>JABUQX010011689.1:0-20000 GCA_015478945.1 Trachelipus rathkii | reverse complement strand
ACAGCTGGTTTCCTCCCTTCTGGTCTTCAATCCATCATCTCTCTTAATCTCTCTCCTTCTCTCATTCTTTTCACATGTCCAAATCATCTTAACTGGTTTCTCTGCACGCATTCCAAAACAAGTTCCACTTCCTAGTTCTCTTCTCATCAGCTCGCTCCTCATTCTGTCTCTCAACGATACTCCTCTAATATTAGAGTCAAGCACGCTCATTTCCGCAGCTTTCCATTCTTTTGCTTTTTTTGTATATCGTATTCATTGTTCTTAAGACATTCAGATCATAAAAAATCACTTCGAGTTATATATATTGTTTTTATATATTAATATTTTAACCTCTGTTGGTATCCATCTCTCCTTTAGCAACAGGATTACTAATAAATCATTCCCACAATATCAGTCGGGATTCACCTCAATTCTCCCTTTTCTAATCTCGTCATCTCTGTCCTCTTCCTGTGATCAATTTCAAAATACCACGCCCCAAATACTTAAAAATCTATACAGCCTGAATACAATCTCTCCATATTCGTGATGCACTTGCTTAACTTGTATCTTTCTATATTGCAACGACCATCTCTTCCCTCTTCTATCTCGCAATCACCGTTTTCCGCTTTCTTTGCTTCTTCTTATGCCCATTGACTTCAGTACCTCTTATTCCACCTATTCACAGCTTCTTGCCGGATCTTGAGCTCTGATGTTATAATTCATAATCATCCTGCGAAATTAAAACCAACGTGTGTCCCTTTCTCTCTTATGGCATATCCTTTTAAGACAAATGTCCAGGTAAAGTGTAAGAGCAATGGTGACAGTACACTTCCTGTGTCTTTTTTTTTACTTTTTTACAGAAATAAACACCGTCACTCACGGACAGAGCCCTAATCAAGGGAGTGTACTCATTTAACGTCGAGCAGGACGGCGCCAAAGCTCAAGGAAGCGAAGAATACTTTCACCATCTCTCCCACCCGACCAGATTTGCGAAGCCTCGGACCCCTCGTTTGTTTGGACGAGTGTCTCTTAACTATCTGAGCCGTATCGGCGCGTTTTTATATAAATTATATAAATCATATACTTAAAAAAATAATATACATATTTCCTTTCTATTATTATAATATATATAAGGATTATATATATATATATATATATATATTGAGGTAGCTATATTTATTATGATAATGTTATATATATATATATATAATATATATATATATATTATTATATATATATTTATATAAATTATATATATATATATATATATATATTAGTATTCATTATTACAAAACTAATATTATCACTGTTACCACCATCACTTACCAATCATTATTATTATCATTATCGTTATTATCACCATCACTAATACTATCATCATTTTTACTATATTACCATCACTGCCACTATCATTAATCATTAACCATATATTAACATTAACTAATCATCATTATTACTATTATTATTAGGAGATTTTTATTATTTATCATTTCTTATTCTAATTATTATTGATTATTATTCTATTATTATTATTATTATTTTACCATATTATATTATCACTATCATCATCACAGAACACTTATTAGTAAACACTTCACCAGATTAATAATGTATGTTGCACCAATTAAATAATTAATACTGCGAATTGTTCATGAGAAAGTGAATAATTGTCAGAAAGGGGGTTACCATCGTCTCAACAACGCGGTGCAAAGATGAGTCTTCATATTTGACCAACTGGCGTCGAAACATCCCCATCCACAAGTAGACCACTTCAAACATTCTCTCTTTCTGTTACCTTCTTAAACAGTATTTATTGATTTTTATACATACATTACTTTTAATTTTTGCGATCAGACTTTCTCTGGTATGGCGTACATCGGATCTTCTAACACTCTCCACAGTCTCTCTCCCTATTTATTATATATATTATATTATAATGTATTATATATATATTATATATATATATATATATATATATATATATATATATATATATATATATATATATATATATATATATATATAATACTATATTTTATATATATATATATATATATTATATATTTATATATTTATTTATTATATATATATTAATTTATATATATAATATATGTATAGTATTATAATAATATATATATTGTATAATAATTTATATATATATATATAATATATATATTATATATATATTATATATATATATATATATAAATATATATAATAAATATTTAATTAAATTAAATTAGATTAATATAAGTATTATATATAATATTAGTTTATATATATATAATATAGAATGTCAGTTAATATTGTATATATAATATGTATTTATATTAATAATATATTTAAGTATATATAGTATCATAATTGTTATAATTTAATGTACTGTATATATATATATATAAATATATTAATAATAGTAATATGGCTTTCGATATGTGTATAATATAAATATATATATTATATATATTTATGATATATATATATATATATAATATATATAGTATATATATATATTATATATATATATATGATATATATATTATATAAGTATATATATATAATATATATATATATATATATATATGTCGGTGAACTCGCCGTATACTAAATATTTTATAATTTAATTTACTACTTTATTATTAAAATATTTTTTATGCTGTTTGTTTATCGTCATATGTTTCTAAGAGAAGCGAAGTGACGAATTGCAATTCTCTTCTTCTATTGAAATTAGGATGGTAAGGGAGGCAAAGGAAGTAACTGAAATCAGCCGTGTTGATGTTTCAAAATTGCAACTTACAGAATACGCATTCATTCATTTACTGTTTTCTTTCACCCAAAATTTTATTAAAAAAATAGGAACAGTACACTTATAGATAATTTTCGTTTTCGTGTAGAGTTCCTGCCAGACAATTCAGAAAAATTAAGGAAGATGAATTCTAAAGCTCAAGAGGAAGGCTTAGGATTTGTAGCAATGCTTCCAAACGTTGAAGATTTGCAAGTAATATTGTCTTTCCAAGTCTTTTATTTATTTTTATTTTTTTTGTCACTGCTTTGAACATGGGATAAACTACTTATCCCGTCTTAATTTAATGCTTTGTATCTATTTAAATTTTGCAAATTGCAAATATCGTTTTATTTTTTTTTTATTTTATTTTTGATTCATTCTCCCTTATTCCTCTTATTCTTACAATAATTCTTTCCCTTACCCTTACTACTTTACAGCTCGATTTCGTTTTTATATTTATTGAGGAAAGTTTTTACAATTCTGATAGATCTTTTTTCTCATAGATATTTTTATAAAAATTAAGGAATAATGAATTTTTTCACCAGAAATTTGCATGTTTATTCAAAATTTTATTTACCGAATGAATATTAGATATGAACAGTCCATTAGATTCAACAGAATAAACTCCCATATTCTCGAAGAATTTTATTTTTGTATTTAAATTTTTTTTATTTATTTTTATTTTTTTTTTTTATTTTATTTTTTTTTTTTTTTTTTTATGTTTTATAATAGTTAATTATATAGATTGTATTATATTTAATTACTTTTGTCTCGATGTTAGTTTTGTAAACTTTAATTTGTAACCAATATTCTAACCTGATGGTTTACCTCAACCTGAGCCTTTAAAAATTTTGTATATGAGATATATTATAATTAATGATAAGTTTGATAATATTTTATACTGTTATCTATGAGTATATATATATAATGTATATTATTTGAAAGTCAAGTATAATAAAAACTATATAATTATATATTTTGAGTGTCAGAGGTTTATAATAAAGTGTTTCTCGTGCATAAGAGAATATATTTTAATATATATAATGACTATATTAATAATATATATATATAATATACTCCATATATTATATATGTTATATATATATATCATATATATATATTCACAATTTAATTTTTCCTATCCTATCAAGTCTCATCTATTTATTTACAATTTTTCCCCTTGAAATTAAATGTTTTTTTTTATTTGTAACTATAAAAGTATAAATTATAAATTTGTATACCTATTTTTATATGCTACATAATAATACATTTTGATATAAACAGCATAAGAAATATTACCCATAGGAGGGAAATTTTAATGACCTGTAATGATATATATCCTTTAACTTTAACGTATCATTTAGCTATTCACGTATCATTTAACAAGGTAATTCCTCGCTTTTATTATTATCGGTGGTGAAACAGCGATGGTCTCTCTCACATCTTTTGAAGCTTCATTTGCTCGTCTCTATCAACACTTTTCTGATATTAATCTCAAAATGATAAATAGGCTGTCTTTTCTATTTAAAAATATGGTTATAAATGAGGAATACGCCACAAAGCAGTTAATAATTCTTCTTATAGATTTCTTTATCAAGTTTTTGAGCAACCTCATAAAACTCTATATCAGTTTTTAGTGAATAGTTTATTTATTTATTTCACTTGAGTGAATATTATAATCGTATGTGATATGAAGTATTAAAACATTTTACTGAATAAAAATATAATTAAAAGACAATGGTATCAATATATAAAAAAAAAAATTAAAAGATGTTTTACTGTTGAAACTTTAAATTGAACTAACCAGATAGCCAAAGTTAAAACTTAAAAATCATCACCAAATCAAGAAATTAAGTTATTTCCTGATAAGAAAAAACTGAAATTTGAAAAAAAAAAAAAAAAAAAAAAAAAAAAAAAAAAAAAAAAAAAAAAAAAAAAATCGGCGTGTCGATAATAATTCAATAACTTTTAAAGTAGTTAATTCTTTAAAATATAAGAGTTGGAAATTTACATATTTAAGCCTGCCCGGGTGCAATGGAGTATTGAGATGTAAAAATACGCAAGCTAAAATAAAAGCTTTCGTTAATATTTTTCACTAACAGCATCAACTTTTTTCCAAGTTTTGCTTCTATTTTTTGATTAGGGAAACTTGGGTAAAGTCGATGATTCTTACTTATGTGCTTGATTATTCGATTCTAAAGGATTGACTCTGGGCTTGGAGATCGAACCTGGTTTCAGGAAACGGACCTGGGGTCAGCTACTGTGATTTTGTTTTGCTTCTTGGGGCTAGGGTTGAGGCTCTCGAAGTACTGTAATTCTGATCTGATGTAGGCATAATGTAATTATAGAAATTTCAAATATGTCATAATTGCGAATACTCCTTACTCACCAACGATCTCAACAACTCTAATTTTATAAAATTTAGATAACAATTGATTGTCAACAAATGTCGATTTGATCTCAGACTCATTTTGCTTTAATTCATTGACCAACAGATGGTTGCAATGGGGAATAAATAATTACTGTTTAAAAAGAAATGTTTATTTTTCTAGGAAACAAAACATGCTATAATTTATATCAATCAGACTTTCAAAAATTAAATTGATTCTCATAAGACAAAGACAATTTTGAAGATTGAGATGAGCTTGCGTAGCTTTCTGAAGCTGGAGCTGAATTTAAATAACACCAGAACCTGGGTGAAGCAAACCTCAAATTTCTTGAAGCATTCCCGAATCGGAACTGGGATCCTAGAGGACAGCTCATCACTACTAGATTGAATTGGCCTTTTTTCTTTCTAATCATTATTTTTTTTTATTAAATTTCTTGGATGATGGCAAGGGTGAATATCCTTTTGATTTTCTCTGTCTCCTCTACTCGGCTTTAAGTAAATAAAATTTTTGATAATGGAAATAACACCAACTGAGTCTTTGGTAACTTAGGTGAAAATAATATATGTAGGTGAACAAAATAATTGTAATAAAATGATGCGACACATCAAACCAAAACTTTGTTATTATTATTATTATTATTAATATTATTATTATTATTATTATTATTATTATTATTATTATTATTATTATTATTATTATTATTATTATTATTCCAGAGATGATTGCGTAGTCTTCAGGCTGGCCGCTACCCACGGGAATCGGGAGGGGGGCGGAATCCCCGTGATAAGCGGCGCCGCTGGAGGAATGGGGGTTCCCGCCCCCCCGCAGCGTCGGGAACACCTTGTACCGAGCGGGGAAGTTGAAGAAACTCTCGACCACTGGAGTCGTAACCCTCTACTATGTTGGCTGTGTGACGAAATATACGAAGAGCCGAGGATTCTTGGCTGCTACCATGCCTTCTGTGGAAAGATGCCTTGGCCCGCGGGCGGTGGAAGGAAAAATATTTTGCCCTCTTTGTGGGTGAGTTAAAAAAAATTTAATATTCACTACTGTTACCTATGATTTTTTTTAATTCGATAATATATATTTATATAATAATATATATATATTATATATATATATATATATATATATATATATATATAATATATATATATATATAATATATATATATATATATATAATATATATATATATATATAATAATATATTATATATATATATATATATATATATATATATAAAATAATATATAGATATATATATATATAATATATATATATATATATATATATATTATAATATATATATATATATAATATATATATATATATATATATATATATATATTATATATTATTAGTATATATATATATTATATATATATATATATATAAATATATATATATATAAATATATATATATATATATATATATATATAATAATTATATATATATATATATATATATAATAGTATATATATATATATATATATGCAGCGGCGCACTCTCTCTCTTTATATATATATATATATATATATATATATATATATATATATATATATTATATATATATATAGACACACAAAAATATATATATATATATAATATATAATATAATATACATATAAATATATATATATATATATATATATATATATATATATAAATAAATATATAATATATATATATATATATATATATATATATATATATATAATATATATATATTATATATATATATATTAACACCCAAAAAAATATTCACATTAGATGCTTGAGTTATTGCTATTTTACAAGATTTCTTTAATTTAAAATTGATTCGATGGGTAACTGTAATTTTATTTTATTTATTATTTTTATTATAGTATTTTATAATTTCTTTATTATTTTTATTTATCATTAAACATTGTTGCCTATAAATTATTATTTATATGTATGTATTTAGTATAGTGTATAGTTTCTTAAAATTTCTCGGCATTTCGGAGAAGCCCGAGCTGACCTTTTATGAATAATTGAAAAATACATTATCAATGCGATATTCTTACACTTTTGTTTAAAATTTTTAATAATCTTTATATGTAATTATGTAAAATTTCTTTGCATAGACCAATTTTAGCCAAAAAATGAGAGGAATTTTACCGTAACTTTATGAAATTTATAGAAGATCGATCGTTTCTAATATAATAACTCATGATAAGCCGAACAGCCCGAGTGTTGGAGTCCCTCTGATATATATAATATATATATATATATATATATAATATATATATATATATATATTATATATAATATATATATATAATAATTATATATATATAATATAATATATATAAATTATATATATATATTAATAATATATATATATATATATAATTATAATATAATATATATATATATAAATATATATATATATAATAAATATATATATATATTAATTATAGATATATATATATTATATATATATAATATATATATATATATAATATATATATATATATATATATATATATATATATATATATATACTATATATGATATAACAGTTTCTAGCACTTCTAGCATGACACATCCTAGTACACGGAATATACTTGATATAGGTGTCTACTCTTATGTTTTAAAGTATAGGGAGTTGATTTCCGTAGTTTATAACGGGCTCGTGGAACTCCTACCGTGGTTTATTATTAGATAGTACCCCTACCCCCATTTTCTAGTGCACGTATGCAACTTTTTTATTTCTCGAGCTACAGAGCTGAACTTGGTGTCGATTATTATGTTTTGAGGTATGACGAGTTGATTCCCGAGGTGTTTGAGGGAATCGAAGCATGCGCTGAGGTGTTAGTGCGGTGCAGAGCACCGCTCTAACACCTCGAGCCAATTTTTTTAATTTTCAAGGAATATGTCCCCAGCATGGTGTCTACCCCTATGTTTAGGGGGTCTGCGAATCGATTCTTGGTATTACCGAGTTGATTGGAGCAACCCTTATGGTATTTTGCACCGGTGTTGCGGTGCTCATACATATTTTAGTTTTTAAAGGTTTTCTAGTTAAAGTATCCTCTTGAAACTGGCCACCGTGATTGATAAAGGTGCTGCCTGCCTGGCCCCGAGGTTTCACGCCGCCACGTCCAAGGAGGGGAGGGGGTCTGAGCCCCCCAAACCTGGAAAAGGACTTAGAAGGTTGAAATTTGGTGAGTGAATAGAAGAGAACGAATGAAATAGAGTAATGAGTTTACATTAAGTGTCGGAGCACATGAGCCGGAGCCGGAGCCGGAGCGAGCTGAGGATGGAGCCAGACTGGAATTCTGGCTCCAGCCACATATTAGGGCAATTCGGGTGTGTTTATATATGTTTTAGAGGACATAGATTCCAAATTTGAGGGTTTCATAACCTCAAAATGAGTTTGAGGACTTCCCTGAGGGGGGGGGGTCCCAGCTGAAAAAGAAGAAAAGCACAGAGTGAAAGACAGGGAAGGAGGAAGGAAAAAAGAGAAAAGAGAAAGGACTAAAAAGAAGTAAGAAAGAGTCTCATATGACGGAGAAAATAAGCCGGAGTCGGAGACGGTGCCTGAGCAGGAGTTAGAAGAAAAGCAAAGAGTGTGTTACCGAGAAAGATGAAGAAAGGAAAAAGAAGAAGTCTCTTGTGTCGGAGCATATGAGTCATTGGATGTATCGGTAACGGTACCGGTGCGGGGCCGGTGCGGTGCCAAGTTAGTAAACATGTAATATTGGTATCCATATATATGTCTTCAGTGATGTAGAGCATGAATAACATAGTTTCAATACGCTCAAAGGTGTCTGTAGACCCCAGGAAGGGTCCCCAGCTGAAAAAAAAGAAGAATTACACATAATGCAAAAGAGATTGCATAATGACTAATGCAAAATGACGAAGGATGATGATGATTCCAGAGGGTTCAGAAATGGTAAGGTTCCCACTTGACATGGGGGCCGAACCCCAAAACGGGGTTTAGCCTTTAAAAATAAAATTTTAAAAGGGCAGTAAGCTAATAATACATTGACTTACGCTCTAACAACAGCCCTATGTTGCACAAATATACTAAATTTAACACAGATAACTTAAGTGTACTCTCTTAGTCATACACAATGGCGCTCAAATGTTGCACAACTGAGGCGCTCGAGTCAAAACTTGCACTCGACTTGTTTAATGTGTGCTATATCAAGCTCATGTACAAAGATGTGTGTAAGTATGTATGTATGTATGTATGTATGTATGTATGTATGTATGTATGTAGAGTTCGTATACATAGAGTCTTACATTTTATTTCAAACTGATGCATTTAATTTATAGAAGACCTGCTTCATTATTAAAGTTAAAGCTAAAGTTAAAGTCAAAGTTTTAGTTAGAATTAGAAGTTAAAGTTAAAGTTAAATTTGCAACTTGAAGCCTTTTCCTTTTATTTTTTCATATATTTAATATTAACATTTCGTTTTCTTTAATATTTCCTTTTACTTCACAAATTTAATTTATATTTACTCTTCATCTTTTTAATTTTTATTTATTCCGTTAAGTTTATATTTGCCAAAAGTTTTTTTTATTTATTGTTTTAAAAATTATTTTAAAACTTTTTATTTATAAAAATTTGATTTATTTGTTTTAAAATTTATTTTAAAACTTTTTATTTATCCAAATTTTGTTTATTTTGTTTATAAACATTTTGTTTTTACTAAAATTTTAAGAAATTTTATTAAAAAACATGTACTTTACTGACCCTAAAGCAGTAAAGCAGTAGCGCAAACGCATAGCACCTCCCTCTATACCCTCTGCCATACCAGGGGCTTGCTCTATTGACTTACTGGCTTTACGTGCATAGTTTGTCAGTGATTAAGCAATAAAATAACAAAATAAGTTTTTTGTATGAGCATAACATATAATTATTAAAAACTTTTTATGTTTTTACTAAATTTTTAATTATTTTATTAAAAATAATAGCAACAAGTGATTAAAGTCATATTTTAGTGTCCATGTTATTACAAACATTATATAAAAAAAAAACAAGTTCTTATGTATGATTTCAGTATAAATGTTATTAAAATCTTTTATTCATTAATATTTATAGCATAAAAATAACATACCTAACACACCTTATGTATGAATAAAGCAGTTACCAATAACAAAATTCACTGCATAATATCTGTAAAGTAGTTAACAACACCTTACAAAACTTAACCTAAACCTACTTTTGCAACATAACTCTAGCATATCAGTGCTAATTTTCTCAATCATAGTAATATTTAGCAAAACTTTATAAAAATTTACCATGACTTAACTATCTATCATTCTAAACGATAAATAAATGTCACGGTAAACTAGTTAACACTACCTAAAAAACTCAACCTAGCTTTACCGTATATTCATATCTATATCACTTCAATATTAATTTAACATTATCATTGCAATATTTAACAGAAACTTAACAAAAATTTATCAGCATGAATAAACTACATTCATTAACAATGTTCTATGTTTATCATAGGTAAAGTAACTAACATTACCTAAAAAAAACTTAAATTAACCTCACCTTCTTAACATATCAATGTAATAATATAACCTAAGCTAAAAACATAACATAATAGTATCGCCTAAACTAAAAACATAATATACTTGACATATCTTGTCTACGAATAAACTGTAACCATTAGCAAAGATACCTGTATGTCTACTGCAAATAAGCTATCATCATCAAGCAAAACTCAACCTAATCTAACCCTACAGTCATATCTATGTCACTTCATTGTTAATTTAGCATTAACATTGTAAAATTTATCGAACATTTAACAAATTTATCATAACATAACCTAATTATCACACTGCTCAACAAATAAATGCAAACATATAAAAAAAAATTCCAGTTTCACTAAAGCTAACATATCAAAATAAATATTACATAACAATCATAGCATACCCGACAGTAACCTCACTATGAATAAAAATGTTTCCATTAAGATGTTTTCTGTATATTGAATGGGTAAGTGACTAGTAGTCACCATAAAAACTTATCATATCACCATTTTTTCTATTCATGACTACAGCAGTATCATTGCTATTTAACATACTATAAGTAATTCAAAATCATATTTAGGTATCATTTTGCATTTATTACACTGGCCAGCAAAGATTTTGCGGCAAAATTTGAAGTTCATTTTATAGGTAACTTGTTGCCCTGATTCGGATAATACCTCCGTTTTCCTAGATTGCTCTAGTTTTGAGATACAGGTGTCACATAAAATGACATTAATAACAACAATTTATGTTAGTTTGTAACGTAATTCACAAAAAAAAAACAGTAAAGATTATATAGTATTATATATATATATATTTATATATAATATATATAGAATATATATATAATATATATAATAATTATATAATATAATATATATATATATATATATATAATATATATATCAAATTGGTAATGAGTAAGTACATAAAATGCTAATAGGTCAAACATTCCATTCAGTACAATGAAATCACCATTAATGCATTACAATCGCTGTCTATATGATTGGCTTCTGTGTGCAGAATGTGGACAATCACGTTGAAAGCTCCAACAATAGCCATCATTTGTGTATCCCATCTTCCTTGTTATCTTTCTTCCTTCACCTTGATATCTTGATGGAACCTCTTCCCTTGTTCCTCACTATAAACATCCTAGATTATCCGGAAACCGATTTAAGTGACTATGAGAAAGTAAACTTTTATGCTCATATGAGCATTCAAATTTTTGAAGTCTGAAAGCATTTCTGTACGATTCTACATAGTTGGCTGATTTATGGTTGCCCCAAAAAGTTCTGAACAACCAAAACAAAACTTTTCCAGGCAGAAGCTTCAATATCAGTCATGGAATTTATAAAATTGTCATCCTTGATGATTTCGCGAATTTGAGGGCCGCTAAAGATTCCAGCTTTGAGGTTTCTCATACTCAACCTGGAAAAAAATCTGCAAAATATTGAAACATTCACCATCTTTCTAGGACCCTAACAAATTGCTTCATCAGTCCTAGTTTGATGTGGCAGTGGTGGGAAAATTAATTTTTACCCTGTCAACATGGTCGTTAATGATATTTGATGCACCTACAGTCATATTTACCCATACAGCCATACAACTTTTTCCCAGTGTTCTTCTTTAGATCTTACTATCCACAAGCATATGAAACAAGGTACTTAGTATATCCGCTTTGCTGCCCAAGTAAAGATGTTGAACATCTTCAAATCAACGCATATAGACCACCGTGTTCATTATATCTAAGCGTCTGCAAGATCATTCTTATATTATTCATATTCCTCTTTCAGTTTTGTTGAGTGACCCATTGGAATCGATGGCATAACTATTGCCAGTGTTCAATAAAACACACTTCAAGCTTCTCGTTGAACAATCCATAAACAATCGCCAATCTTCTGGTCGGTATTTAGGTAACCCCATTTGGGAGTCCAAGGATGTTCCTACAGTATACTAGGTCTTTCTTCTTCAATGAAATATGGAAGAAGTACTACCTCTCTTGTCCGAAAAAAATTATTTTACATTCGGCCTTGAGGCAGTTCTTTTCACTTAGTCTAGATGCTAAAAGCTCAGAATCTTGCTTGGAGAGACTTAACTCTCGTACTAAATCATTGATCTCTTCCTGGGAGAACTGTTGCTGTGTAGAAGTACTTTCTTCATATTCACTACCACTATCTGCACGTGTGCACACCAAATCCTGGATATCTTCTTCATCAGACAATGCTAGGTTTGGGAGTGTAGTGAACACTGGGAGCGACAATCGTCGAGGTGGTACAGGTCGCCCTGCTGATTCCAAATCCGGATACTTAAATTTACGTTTCTTGTAACGATTGATACTTTCACATTAACCAAACAAAAATAACAGTCACTGTGGTGATTCTTTGGCTCCCGCCATACCATAAGCACACCAAATTTTAAACCGTTTCTTCGTGCATTTTCCACTGACGTAGATTTCGACACACGTTTTACAGACCATATGGAGAGCTCAAGACTTATCTTGGTCTCCGAGTTTCATTCCAAAGTATGCCAGATATGCTTGCTTCACAAAGTTAGTAATATTTCTTCTTTGGTTCTCCTGGCAATATTCACCCAGATGTAGCAGAATACATTGGGGTTATTCAACAGGCTCTTCGTGAGTAGCTCATAGTGTTCTGAAAAGATGAAAAAAAATAAAGTATATATAAAGGTAAGCCCCTTAAAAAGAAATAAAAGATATTACTGTAAAATATGCATTAAAAAAGATATTTGTATAAGAGTATATCTGGAATACCCTGTATCCAGAACTAGAGCCAATCTTGGAAAAACTAATGTCATTTCAATCAGCACACCGATATACTATAAATTCGATAAAATATCCTTGGCAGCAAAAAAAAATTTTTTTTTTGTTGGCCTGTGTTATTGCATAAAAATAATTTTTTTGCATGATCGCAACGTGATTTTATTCTTTTAATGTTTATATCATAAAAATAGCATATTTAACATACCTTGCATGCGAATAAATGCCTATCTATTAACAAAATTCAATGCCTAACACCGATAAATAAGTTATCAACACCAAACAAAACCTTCCCTATTCACACTTCTCTAACAATAACTCTAACATACATTGTTATTTTCCATCTCATAATAACTTCTTAACAAAAAGCTTAAAAATAAATATATATATATATATATATATATATATATATATATATATATATATATATATATATATATATAATATATATATAATATTATATATATATATAATATATATATATATAATATATATATGCCTATCTATTAGCAAAATTCAATGCCTAACACCGATAAATAAGTTATCAACACCAAGCAAAACCTTCCCTATTCACACTTTCTCCAACATAACTCTAACATTATAGTGTTATTTTGCATCATCATAGTAACTTTTAACAAAACATAGCAAAAAATATATATATATTAAAATATGAACTTTGGATTTTTATTGTAATCTAAACTAACTTATCACACAGACCGACAAATAAATGCTAACATAACAAAGTTTTAACATCTGTAAAACTAGTATAATAGCACCTAAACTAAAAACATATTATACTTAGCATAACTTGCCAACGAACAAACTGTAACCCTTAGCAAAGTTACCTGCATGTATAAGGCAAATATGATGTCATCACCATGCAAAATTCAACTTAGCCTTACTATGCATTCATATCTATATCACTTCAATGTTAATTTAGCATTAACATTGCACTATTTAACAAAAACTTACAAAAAATTAATCACAAACTAATCCAAATAACACAGTGATCAGCGAATAAATATTAACATAAACTTTTAGCGTTACTAAAAGTTATATATAAATAACCTGAACAAAAATATAATGAGTCACAAACATACCTAATACACCTTTCATATATATATATATATATATATTTATAATATATATATATAGATATATATATATATAATATTATATATATATATATTATATATATATATTAATATATATAATATTATATATATATATATTATATAAAAAATATATATATTTATTATATTATGATATATAATATATATATATATATAATATATATTATATATATATATATATATATATATATATATAATATATATATATATATATATATAATAATATATAGAATTATATTAATATATATTATATATATATATATAGATATATATATTATATATATATATATATATATAGTATTAATATTATATAGAATATATATATATATAAAATATATATATATAATATATATATATATTATATATATATATATATAATAACTATATATATATATATTATATATATATATATATAAAATAATATATATATAATATATATAATTAATTATATTATATATCATATATATATATATAATATATATATATATATATATATAATATATATATATATTTATATACCTAACATTCATATGCAAAACTTAACCTATTCATACTTCTTCACCAACATAACTCTAACATTACAGAGTTTTTTTTACAGCATCATTGTAGCTTTTAACAAAACTTAGTAAAAATATATATTTCTTACGTATTAAATAATGTTTTTCTAAGTTCATATATGTAATATTATTAAAACTTTTTATTTATAAAAAATTTTATACACATATTGGAATCAATTAGGGTTATCAGTACAGGGCGGAGCTTAGGAGTATATCGCAATGTTACATAACTTTTATCACATTACTGAAATAGGTCAGTTTAACAAGGTGTTAGTACACGCAGACTCGCTGCTAAATTCTTCCTAGGAATAAAATAATAGTTTTTAAAATAAAATTACTAAAAAACATCGCGGCAATAGGTGGGAAGTAATAATAATAATAATAAAAATAACTAATAATAATAATAATAATAATAATAATAATAATAATAAAAATAATAATAATAATAATAATAATTGCTAATGTGATAAAGGTTATGTAACATTGCCCAATACTCTTAAGCTCCGCCCTTTACTGTTAACCCTAACTGATTTGAATATCTGTATAAAATTTTTATAAATAAAAAGTTTTAATAATATTAAATAATATGAACTTTGAAAAACATTATTTAATAGGTAAGAAATATATATTTTTACTAAGTTTTGTTAAAAGTTACTATGATGTAAAAAAAACTCTGTAATGTTAGTTATGTTGGTAAAAAGTATGAATAGGTTAAGTTTTGGAATATGATGTTAGGTGTATATATTTATATAAATAATAAATATATATTATATATATAATATAATATATAATATATATACATTATAATATATATATTATATATATATATATATATAGGTGTATTAGTATGTATGACTCATTATATTCTTTGTTCAGGTTGTGTTATATAAGCTTTAGTAACGCTAAAAACTTTTTATGCTAATATTTATTCGTTTTTGATCGTGTTTATGATGAATTAGGCTTATGAAAAAATTTTAAGTTTTGTTATGATAATATTAATGTTAATTTTAAATTGACATTGAAGTGATATAGATATGAATGCATGGTAAGGCTAGTTTGAGTTTTGCATGGTGATGACATCATATTTACCTTAGACATACAGGTAACTTTGCTAATGGTTACAGTTTGTTCGTAGGCATGATATGTTAAGTATGTCATGTTTTTAGTTTGGGTGCTATTATACTAGCTTTACAGATGTTAAAACTTTGCTATTTAGCATTTATTTGCTCTGTCTGTGTGATAAGTTAGTTTAAATTAAAATAAAAATCAAAAGTTCATATTTTAATATATATATATATATATATATATATATATATATATATATATATATATATATATATATATATATATATATATATATATATATATATATATATATATATATAATCATATATATATATATATATATATATATATATATTGCTAAGTTTTTTTATTTGTTAAAAGTTACTATGATGATGATGCAAAATAACCCTGTAATGTTAGAGTTATGTTAGAGAAAGTGTGAATAGGGAAGGTTTTGCTTGGTGTTGATAACTTATTTATCGGTGTTAGGCATTGAATTTTGTTAATAGATAGGCATTTATTCGCCTGCAAGGTATGTTAAATATGCTATTTTTATGATATAAACATTAAAGGAATAAAATTACGTTGTGATCATGCAAAAGAACTTATTTTTATGCAATACTAGATCCATAATGAAACTTAAAAATGATTTGAATTACTTATAGTATGTTAAATTAGCAATGATATGTTGGAGTTATGATTCGTTATGTTATTAGTTTATGTTTTGTTATGTTAGCTTTAGTGAAACTGGAAAATTTTTTGATATGTTTGCATTTATTCGTTGAACAGTGTGATAATTAGGTTAGGTTATGATAAATTTCTGTTACGTTTTGCTAAATGTTACAATGTTAATGTTAAATAAACAATGAAGTGACAAAGATATGACTGCAAGGTAAAATTATGTTGAGTTTTGCTTGATGATGATAGCTTATTTTCAGTAGACATACAGGTAACTTTGCTAATGGTTACAGTTAATTCGTAGACAAGATATGTCAAGTATGTTATGTTTTCAGTTTAGGCGATACTATTATATGTTTTTAGCTTAGGTTATATTATTACATTGATATGTTAAGAAAGTGAGGTTAATTTGAGTTTTTGTTTAAGTAATGTTAGTGTCTTTACCTATGATAAACAGGGAACATTGTTAATGAAAGTAGTATATTCATGCTGATAATTTTTGTTAAGTTTCTGTTAAATGTTGCAATGTTAATGTTAAATTAGCATTGAAATGATATAGATATGAATATATGGTAAAGCTAGGTTGAGTTTTTTGGTAGTGTTAACTAGTTTACCGTGACATTTATTTATCGTTTAGAATGATAGATAATGAAGTCATGGTAAATTTCTATAAAGTTTTGCTAAATATTACTATGATAGAGAAAATTAGCACTGATATGCTAGAGCTACGTTGGCAAAAGTAGGTTTAGGTTAAGTTTTGTAAGATGCTGTTAACAACTTTACAAGTATTATGCAGTGAATTTTGCTATTGGTAACTGTTTTATTCATATATATAAGGTGTGTTAGGTATGTTATTTTTATGCTATAAATATTAATGAATAAAAGATTTTAATAACATTTATACTGAAATATCACATAAGAACTTGTTTTTTATGTAATGTTTGTAATAGCATTGACACTAAAATATGACTTTAATCACTTATTGCTATTATTTTTAATAAAAGAATTAAAAAATTAGTAAAAACATAAAAAGTTTTAAATAATTATATGTTATGCTCGTACAAAAAGAACTCATTTTGTTATGTTTATGCTTAATACATGGCAAAAATATGACGTAAAGCAGTAAGTCAATAGAGCAAGCCCCTGGTATGGCAGAGGGTATAGAGGGGGGTGCTATGCGTTTGCGCTTCTGCTTTACTGCTTTAGGGTCAGTAAGGTACATGTTTTTTTTAATAAAATTTCTTAAAATTTTAGTAAAAACAAAATGTTTATAAACAAAATAAACAAAATTTTTATAAATAAAAAGTTTTAAAATAATTTTAAAAACAATAAATAAAAAAAACTTAGACAAATATAAACTTTCGGAATAAATAAAAAATAAGAGCATAAATATTAAATGTAAATTAAACTTGTAAAGTAAAAGGAAATATAAAAGAAAACGTAATGTTAATATTAAATATATGAAAAAATATAAATCTTAGCCTTCAACATGAAAATTTAACTTTAACTTTAACTCGAACTTTAACTTTAACTCTAACTTTAATAATGAAGAAGGTCTTCTATAAATAAAATGCATCAGTTTGAAATAAAATGTAAGATTCTATGTATATGAACTCTACATAAATACATACACACACACATCTTTGTACATTAAACAAGTCGAGTGAAAGTTTTGACTCGAACGCTTCAGTTCTGCAACATATGAACGTCATTGTGTATGACTAAAAGAGCACTAAGTTCTCTGTGTTAAGTTTCATATATTTGCGCAACAAGGCTGTTGCTAGAGCGTAAGTCTATGTACTATTAGCTTATTGCCCTTTTCAAATTTCATTTTAAAGGCTAAACCCCGTTCTGGGGTTCAACCCCATCTCAAATGGGAACCTTACCCTTTCTGAATCCTCTGGAATCATCATCATCCTTTGTCATTCTGCATTAGTCATTACGCAATCTCTTTTGCGTTATGTGTAATTCTTCTTTTTTCAGCTGGGGACCCTTCCTGGGGTCTACAGAGACCTTTGAGCGTATTGAAACTATGTATTCATGCTACGATCCACTGAAAACATATTATATGGATACCAATATTATGGTGCTAAGTACATGTTTACTAACTCGGCATCACACCGCACCGCACTGGTGCCTGTATTTTCTGTGTAACTTTCCAAACTAAAGGAAGGGGAGTTGTGGAGTTAACAGTCGATATGTAATCGAAACAATTTTTACGCGTTGGCGATTAATCGCGAGATCTCGCTGCTGTGCCTTTAAAAATAATCATTTGGGTGGTATGGGTCCTTTTTATGCCGTAGAGTCTTCTTCTAGCGGTTGGCTTGTGCACACTCTTGGGACCACCAAGGGTTGCAAACCGCCTGCCTGTGGAAGATTGTGTAATGCAAGCTTCCGCTGCTAAGATGACAACTTGCTGGAAGAAGCGAAAAAGCACATCAACAGTCAGAAACGGTTGTTGAAGGAGAAAGTGGAGCTGTAGCTGATAAAAGGAGCCACTCGTCAGTCATAAACGCCAGCGGGAGTTAGGTTTAACATGGGTAACAAGCTCATAAGCTATTGGTATGGTCACTACCGTATAAAAATCAAAGCGACCAGAAGCGATCCTAGGAAATGCGAACAAAAGAATATCAATACAGGAAAGTGTGTGGGTGTATCTAAATGTCTATGTAGGAGTCCTTGTTAAGGCAGCCCAGAAAAGAGTTAGAAAAATCTACAAGGATATGGACTTAGACGAAGTGAACAATGCCCCATAAGGTGCGGAGGTGAAGCTCTCCCAGGTATAACAAACGAGTAGCGAGCTGTTTGAAGATTGATTAAACTAAGTCGACCTTAGTATATTCACACTCGAGCCAAGTAGATTGAGCAGAAGTAAGGCTTGGTGGACAAATGAATTGTGTATAATATAGTATATATATATATATATAATATATATATATATATATATATATTATATATAATATATATAATATATATAATATAATATATATATATATATATAAATATAGAAATATATATAATATATTTAATATTATATATATATATATTAATATATATATATATATATATATATATATAATATATATTATATATATATATATATATATAAATATCTCTTTT